>JAAGNO010017107.1:84357-117551 GCA_033439905.1 Ceryle rudis
TGGGCAGCCTGTTCCAGGCTCTGTCACTCTCACAGTGAAGAAGTTTTTCCTCATGTTGAGGTGGAACTTCCCATGTTTCACCTTGTGACCATTACCTCTTGTCCTATCACGGGGCACAACTGAAAAGAGACTGACCCCTTCTACTTGACACCCACCCTTCAGATATTGGAAACATTAATAAGATCTCTCAGTCTTCTCTTTTTCCAGGCTAAACAGCCTCAGGGCTCTCAGCCTTTTCTCATAAGAGAGATGTTCCTGTCCCTTCATCATCTTTGTAGCTTTCTGTTGGATTCTCTCTAGTATTTCCCTGTCCCTCTTGAACTGGGGAGACCAGAACTTAACACAATCCTCCAGATGTGGTCTCACTAGAGAACCTCCCTTGACCTGCTGGCTACACTTTTCTTTATGCACCCCAGGATACCAGGCTTGCAATTTTGTGTCTATCCATATAAAATGGTATCATTGCTCTGATGGGTCTTCATATATTCAGCTGGTAGAGACAGAGAAAATAAAAATGCAACATTCCACTTTTCCAAAAAGAAAATCCCCCCAAAATGCCAGACTCCTAAAGTTCACTATCAACTTTTGAAGGTATAGCACATTATTCTCACTGTTTTTTAAGTATTGAACTGTTAGAATTGTTTACAATAGATGGACTCTATGTTATCAAAAGTTTTGGTCTACCTCTAAAACCACTGTTGATTGGTGAGGGAAGACGACTTTTTGCTTTTAGTATGAAGATAACTGTGCCCCAAAAATAAAGTGCAGGTACAATTAAATTAATTTTGAACATATTTCTTTTCCATCCCATCTGCTCTTGAAGATTTCCTCTCCATTACACCATCTTTCTTATTCCATTTTCTCCATCCCTAATTTCTTTTCTTATTTCCCATACTTGTTCTTTCTCCTCACAACAAGCCCTTCTTGAATAGACAATCCCCATTTCATTTCTCAATGATTATCTCTCTGAACATTCAATGGAGGTGATCTTCTCTTCCCAAATCCTTCCCCCAGCCCCATGTCTGGTTTTCAGCCACTTTTTTTTTTTTTTTTTTTTTTTAATACTGGGCTTCTTCTAAGCCATCTTCATGGCAGCGCTGATTATTTGGTTTGTCCTTCCCAAACCTTTCAGCCTTTGATGCTGTCCTCAAAGAGCAAACTGTATTTGAAGCTTTTTTCTACTTCTTTCAGGCTTTATACCTTGTTTATTCTTCATTTTTTAAGGCTTTGTGCTTTCAACTACATTTTTTTTCTGAACTTCTATGTTTGTTTTAGCCTAGCCCATCAATTTTATGCAATTAATGTAAATGCATTTATAGTCCTCAACTCAAATCTGTTCTATATTTTAAGTTATGTACATGCACCTAGGGTAGTTCAGGAATGTTGGTGGAGTGAAGCTACAGTATATTGTCTTTAGTTATGGAGCAGTTCAAAGGTAGAATATTCTCCCTAATTCTGCTACTATTCTCTTCAAATAAGAATATAGTTTTACTCTTCACTAAAGATCACAAGACTCAGACCTTACCAGGAAAGACAAGCAAAGAAAAACCAGGATAAAATCCCATGATAAGGAACACCACTTTCCTTTTGCAGTGCTGGAAACTGCAAGCTGGGACAAATGGGAAAAGTTCCATATTACAGATGAAAGACATGTGAAACAACCTTGGAGCAAATACCCAATCCATGATACCTAGTCATCTCACCAGACTCCTATATTTTTATTTCCCACTGCCTGCCAGAAGACTTACCACTATTTCCTTATTGTCACTATAACTCTTGCTCAGAGCAGGATTAAGTAAATGACCCTTAAAGCTCTCTTTTTTGTTGCTGTTGTTTTGTTTTCCTTCCTTCACACAGTTTAATCATGCTATCCCTTCAAAGTCTCTTAATAGGAACTCTGCCATAAAGCAGATGCTATCATAAGATTTTTACCTTTCCACACTTGTATTATTTCCCCCATAAGTAACAAATTTAGAAGCATGCTGTTCAATCCCAATAATACAAATTCCTGTAATGGAAAATACTGTGTAGCACAAAGTTTCATCACCACATATATAAGAAGCTTCATTCTTCTACTGTTGAGTCTTACTAGAAGTTGACATTAATGCAAAGCTTTTCCATACACCCTTCAGGTCTCTTCTATCAGAATTGCTTTGTATTTATACTGCTACCACTCTTAATTTTCATCTGTCTTCTCTCTCTCAATTCCAACCTCTGCCTTGCTTGCTATCTATATGCAAGTCACTTTACACAGTTCTGTAAAGCATTATCTCATTATTCTGTCTCTTAACTGTTGAGTATTTTTAGACTGTGTGAAAGATGAGATATAAGAAAAAAATTGAATTGGAATACATGATGCTAAGTCCTGAACTTAAACAGAATACACTAACAGTGCATATGTAATTTGACAACTACAAGCTATACTTTCATGACATACATCTAAAGGATTAATGCACGGGAATTAAACTTCTAACCATTGTGGGTAGTCTGACCTAGACATTAGACTCATGGTCACATAATCCCAAATTGCTATTAACCAAGCTGGCAAATTAAAACTGGAGTGATTATTAGTTATGCTGTATGCCAGAGCCAACCTTCAAAGTTCAGCATTAATACAACATGCAAATGAATTTGTAAACCTATAGATTTCTCTTAGACATAACCCCCCCCAATAAATAAATAAATTTAAAAAAATAATGACACCAAGAACAAAAAACAAAACAACAAAAAGACAAACCAAACAAAACCCACCAACCCACAAACCAAAACAAAGAATAATACTCATATCCCCACCAAACAACATCACCACAACAGGATGTTACAGAGCATTTCTAAACAGGAAAGCTACGTAGTATGGTTCTTTGGGTGTCAGCTTTGATAAAGCTGGACTAAGTGAGAAACTGTTAACACTTTCATTCTAAGGAGAAATGGGAAAGATAAAAATACTGAAGATGCAGTTCGACATAACAAAAAGGGAAAGCTCCATCTGACTGTGTAAGTCTTAAAAACCTCCACAGAATTTTCTCTTCTGCTTATTTTCCATTGGTATTTCAACTCACTTGAAAGGACATAGAAGGATATAGGAAGGACACAGAGATATAAGAAACTACATGCCTGAAATCCTGTGAATATGATTACTTGAACATTAGAAGAACAGAAAGGATTACACTCCTTATCAATATTTACAGATTTAAGATTTATAATTGTTTGCTTTAAGGCAAAGCAATAAAAGAATACAACATAGAATCAAGAGAAGTAATTCCAATTGCTCTAACTTTAATTAAGCCTCTCTACAAAACTGTGGCTTTGAAACTGTATTTCTCTATGTGGTCTTCAATCACAAAAATAAAGTAATACTAAACTGATATGAAGAATAAACAATGAACAGGTGGTGGTTTCTTAATTACAAACAAACAGATCATTATGATCTTAATCCATCTAATAAAAATTAAATCTGAAATAGCTATTCTGGCTTTTATTTTTTTATTTTCTTTTTCATTAAGTAGGGAAAAAAGTTAAAACTGATCAGATTTTAAATTGTGGACAGACAAGACCCAGATTCTAAGGCCTCTGTGAATGTTCAGTTTTATAAAGTATAGTTGCGAGTTATTCCATTTCAGAATTTGGATTGTAAAATATAGATAATTTTATGCAACAAAACCACCTGTTTCCACTTTTTTCTTACTCAACACAGCGTCAGAAAGTGATGTGTTGTTTTTTTCCTCTCTCTAGACTCCCGTAACATAATATTGGTAAAGCTGTCTAATAATTTAGGAGGAATTTAGCTAAGAACAACAGCTGTTTTGAAGTGGATTCAATCATTTCATTGAATCTCCACTGAAAATAACTCCAGTAAAACTCGACATTTTAGCTCTTGACTTCATTTAGAAGTCAGTTACTGACAAGTGCATAGATTTGAAATCTTCATGGTATATACTGAACAATCTGAAATAGAATAAATGTTTTTAAAGAGAGACAAATGAGGACTATGTACAAGCTTGAAAGCAGAAATGTTCTAGGAATATTTACCGTAATCATCGACCATTTTTATATTTTAATGATATAGTTTTAAATTAGAGAGAAGCATAAAACACATGCTACAAAGAAACAATTCCATTTATTCCACTAATAAGTTACAACCCGTTTTTTACGAGCATATACATAAATGTATTGAGTTAACATGAATTACGTATGCATGCCTGAATGTTCATGCGCCATTCCTAACGGTTTTAGGTTATTGCAAATCTGATATCCCAAAAGTTATCCATAAGTATGTATGGAAGGAGCAAACTCAGCCTTATACCACGTTTGTCTATTTCTATGTCAGAGTGCAAAGAAAAGCAATTTGAAACTTCAATTCTAGTGCTGCAAATGGGTGGCCTTTTAATTTAATAAGGGGTTGCTCTAAGCAAAATAAGACTGTCTTCAGAGTCATAAGTGCCACTGAAGCCCATCCTGCCTGCTGGATTTACATAACCATCTGACAGTTTCCCATAGAGAGATGAAAGAATCTGGGGACATTTAGATAAGAAGGAAAGAAGGTCTAGAGAAGGAACGTCATAAAAAAGCACTATGCTGCTTGGACAATATATGTTAAAATACGTTTGGAATTTGTAAATAATGAAGCACAACCTGAACTAGTTAGCTTTTAGGAACCATGTTCTATTATTATCATTATCATAATCTTTTTCTAAAAATTCTAGCTCATTTATTTTGTAACCCGAGCACCAAAAAGAGAAAGTTTAAGAATTTAGTCTCTGAAATAAGCCTTCAAGACACTTTATACATATTCCTGGTCATATACAATGACTTGGCAGATACCCCCTAGCCTTAGTCTTGCTTTTTGTTGCATACACCTTTCTTTTGTCCGCGTTACTGCTCCACCCTCCAAGAAGCAGATTGACAAGACCAGTTCAAAGGTAGTACCAACCAGAGGAGTACTATTTAACAATATTGCTAACAAAAGGCTAATTGGCCAGATGATAAGCAGAAGCTATATCTGAATGAATACAGTAATGACAGTAAATGACCTTGATTTACAGACAATCTGTGGCCAACCCAACCCTTCTTGGGTGTAAAATCCCTACCCATCGTCAACTCTCTGATGTGAGATGGGTGCGCAAGGTCAGCTGCCCATCTTGCCTCACAGCCCAGATAAACTTGCTGGTACCAGGCAGCAATCAATTGCTACACCCATGAGCAAGGCTGAGGGAGGGAAAGGTTTTTCAGAGACATTTATCTGTCCTGTCTATAAATACTTCTGGACCTTGATCTAGAGTAATTGTCTCCCCCTTTGTGTTAATTCGCACTCTGATGGAGTGAATAGTGGAATGTTTTCTCAAATATAAGAAACACTCACTCACTCTCAGACAATGATGAGTACAGATGGTAAAAGTTACCAAGCAAACAATTCCCACTGCAATCTTCCACACACTCATAAAAACCATGAGCATGGGAAGTGTCCCACTTCTAGAACTCTTCTGCACAAGACATATGTTTTCTTAGGGCTTGTCCACATAACATCAAACAACTTTTATAACTATTAAAGAAAAGGAATAATAGTACAAAAGAGATTGTTGGAGAGGCTATTGTAACCAATATCCTTCCTTTAGAACACAAGAGTCAAACTCCTTTATATATGTATCAAATAAATAAAGCCTTGAACCCAATATACAGCTTGTCACAGGCCAAAACAGGAATATAAAAGAACAGTCAGGAATTTGAATTATGTAAAAGATTATTTGTTTGACTGGGGTGTGGATGTGACAAAAAGGACAACAGAAATGCCATAGACAGGCAGAATTTTAGAAAGAAAATCCAGATGCAGGCTGGGCAAATGTGGGATGCGGCACTGAGAAAATCCTAGACAGAGCTTTGGAGTCTGAGTACCAGCTGTAAACAATCTTCTGTTGCTTGATCCTCCTATGCTCAAGGAAAAGGTGATTGGCACATCCTTTCAAATAAACAGGATTACATGAAAGACATTTGTCTCCAAGATCGAATTCTCCCTCTAACCGGAATAAACTTGTGAGGCTGAATGCTTGACTAGCTAAAAAACAGTTGTAATATTTTCTTGAAAAGCCTTCCAGTATTCTCATTAACAACACATGCACCCTGACAACTAGGTGGTCACCATGTTTCAGTAGTTAAAAAAAAAATTAATTAAATTACATCTTTACCAGGAAGCTGTAAAAACAACTATGCTGCAAGTAACCATAGAGTTTGATAAATCCATTACACTAAACATTTCTGGGGGCTAATCCACGCTGATGACTCAAGACATACAATCTTTTTCCTACAAATCTGATTTCTGTCACTGGAAATAACTGCACAGCTGTGGAATATGCTGACTCCAGTATTAAATATCAAGAACTTTGAACAAAACATCTCAGTTCTAGTCAAGCAGCTATGTACGTTCAAAGTAATTCTATCATTCTAGAGCACAATCTCTCCTTTCTTTGAGGAACCTGCATGAAAGACAGATCCAGAGCTATATTCTAAGCAACAGCATGTGATACTTCTGTGTAACATGAACGATACAACGAGAATCACGAATTTATTGACCACAGAACATGCAAAAAGCAAGTGTATCTAAGGTCATGGGCTTCTGAGAGGTCAGCTAACTAGCAAAATATGCTGATAGGTGCTGGAAGGTAGAGAATTTCTTCAACCACCTATCTGTTATTTTTTATCACCACAACATGCATATAAATGATGACAAGTATAAGAATTAATATCAGCAATACTTATGCCTGGGAGAAGACTTGGCTCTGTACATTTTCACACAAAAGACATGACTAAGTCATCAACAGCAGCAGTGCCAAATTCTATCAGGTTATGAGGGCAAAAGAGGAACTGCCTGTCTGAATAATACCAAAGGTTCACCTAATTCATTTCCAGTCTCCAAACAGGCCCATGATCAGATGCTCTGGAGGAAAGGATGAGTATCCTGGCCAATTTATTTTCATGTTAAATCTCATCGATGCCAAATAATAGCTAAGAGAAGTGGCAGCGTCCATGCCATATGTATCTTCCCTGTCGGGCAGCCTGTGTCCTCATTACACTTTCCAGTGGCTGAGCTGGAGTGTAATGAGGACAGCTGCACACATTCTTTTCTTTTTCTCAGCTTCATATTTCTAGTTGATTTTGTTGACTCTGTGGAAATAGATCCAACTTTTCTGCCAGTTTTAATGGATTTCACCCTGAAATCAGTAGGAAAATGCCCATGTATAATAGCTGCTAATTTAGTTCCTAATCTGTATTATGCCAGACAGGAAGTTTATTTGGCTCCCTTACTTTGAGAGAAACAGTAAGAAACACAGAAATGAAAAAGGGCAAGATTTATCTAGGAGGTGGCAGCAGCTAAACTCTTTGGCTAATGCAGCTGCTGACATTTCCAGCCATTCAGTGCATTTCTCCCTAGGGAGAATAAAGCTGAAAGAAACTACTTAGTATGAAACTACTGGATGTCCATTAAAAATCATTCTAGTGGTGAAAATGAAGAGGCTCATTGGCAAAATACTCCTTGTATAAATCTAAAAACAACATTAAAAGCCATCCAAAAAACAGGCAGTTAAATAGATTCTTTCACACTGAGAACCAGCAGTACAGGAGACTAAAATGGATTCTAGGAAAAAAAAATTACTTTTGATTCAAACAACTGATAAAGATATTTCCCAGTCAATGTCTGCATAATGCTGAAGAAAGTTTTTTTCCCAAACCCCCAAGATCTACAAGAAAATACGATTCAAAGAAGACTTTTAGAAGCAGAATTCAAAGAAATTGTGGGGATGGTAGATCATTTACTTGTATTAGCACCTGCTGTACAGGATAACAGAAAGAACAAAAGCTTTATTCTAATGAAGGATGGGATTTTAAAGGTACTCTATTCAAACAGCATTGACATTCTGCGATCGAGAATGATCGCAATATCTGATGCAAATAAATTTAAGAAATTAATGGAGCCATGGTGCTTTAAACTAATCCAGAATGAAGTTTCCTCAAAATACTTTGAAAATAACCCATGAAACTTGATAAGCAGTTTTTAGATAGGAAACTTTGTGAGGTAGCTGCCAATGAGTGTATCTTACTCCAGTGAATGAGAACATACAAGGCCTCTTTCTGGGCATGACGCTTCCTGGGAACAATTAGTAGTAATTCCATAATCCTATTCCTTTTTGCACACAATACTTCTGTACAGTAACCGCTCAGGATCCAGATCAAGGCCAATACTGAAATGCCTCAGGCTCTTGTACAAAACAGTGACAATTCCTGCCCCAAGAGTTCCAAACTTGCAAGCATACATATATATTAGCCTTTTTTTTTTTTTCCAGCTTAGCTCTGGGAACAGGGAAAGACTGAATGAAATAGGAATGGCAAATGTTTCACTTAAGTCCTATTTTGCCTTCAAAGCAGATACCTTGGTCAAGTCTATAATATATATATTTTCTTCCCTCCAGATACTACAGACACAAGGAAGGCAATACATTCCCTGATTTAACTAGATATTCTAAAGGCACAGCTTTACGTGGTGCTCACTGACCTCCCTCTTCATTTGAGTTCACAGCATATAGTTAGGTTATGTGAACTTCATTGTTAGATTGTTTCAGATTCATCTCTTCTGTTCACCACCTTCATAGCTGGACAGAAGTTCTTTTACCTCATTATATAAGTAAACAAGAAAGATAAGTCCTTTACCTCGTTACATAAGCATAAAATGAAAAGCCAAAAGAAAGAAGCATAAAAACTAAGTGGAAATCTTTGTCAGCTTCTATGAATGCCAACAAAAAATAGATGTACATGGAGAAGGCGGCTAAGGAAAACATTTCAATTCATTTTCAGCAAATCTGGTTTTCTACTTCTCTGTTGAAATGAAAGCACAAGTGGCAACAACTCCATGCCTACACTTGTTATTGCCTACTCAAGAATCAAGTGCTCTTTCTTTCAGTCAAGACTTGATTGTTGGAAAGAAAATAAACTGTCAACTGGTGAGGCTTGTTATCAAGCTGGAAAGTGAGAAAGGGTTGCTTGCTGCTGCTAGTTTTAAGATTTCATCAAAATGGCTCTTAGAAGCACATTCTCTTTCTGCAAGCCTCTAAGTAGTTCTCTTAAAGGAATAGCACGCAATGAGGTCAGAGTCAAAGAGCACCCCAGGATTGGTTTTCTTAGTGTTCTCACCCCTGTAATTAAGACAACATGGCCAACAGAACTAAAAAAAATGGGATTCCAGAAGTTTCAGTTCTTCTCTTAGCCCTATCGGTGCCCTGGTTTTCCACTGTAGGAAAATCACTTAATCTATTACTGAGTTTTCCCATCTGTAAGACATGACCAATGTTACCCTTTTAATGACACACTAGGAGGTCTCAGATGATGTCTATTTACACAGACTAACTTGCAGCAAATTAATTTGGCATTTGATCAAACCTTGTATTCTCTGTCCCCTGCAAATAGCCTTCTCTGTGACATAATCTTCTTCCATTCTCTGGGCAGCAGTTGCTTTCTTCATATTTTTCACAACATCTATCTCTAGAATGGTATAAATGAAGAAGTTTGTTTTTCTTCATATCTCAGCTTTTCACATAGCAGCATATTTGTAGCATTGCACAAACATTACAAGTGTCCCTGATTTTTCTGACACTTTGCAGCTTTAAAGATTGTGAGGTTTCCCTGCATGTTCAGAAAAGATTGCACAAGAAGTGTTTGCTTTGGTTTGGCAGCCTTCCAAGATTTTCTAAAGCAAATACTAAATGTCGATTTTAAATAATGTCTAGGCAAGACCCTTCCATGCTTCCAGAGGTGATGGAGGGAGGGCCACACACACCTTAAAACAAAACAAAAAATGCAGAAAAAAAAAAATCCCAATTTCAACACTTCAAGCACAGTCTTGGTCCTGTAAAGTGTGCTTGCACATGTGGCTGTCCCCATGTTAACAGAAGGAAAGTGAGAGAGAAACACAAGTAAAGGCAGGTCCTACAGTCACTTAGTAAACTCCGTAACAAGATCAATTAGTCTTAATAATCATGTGAGTCACCTTTTAAAAACTGGATGCCCTCAAGCACTGCAATTTCTTCTGCAACACCACAGATAAAAGAAGCACCCAAGAGACATCAGAACCAGTACCCTTCTGTAGCATCAGTTCACAGCATCTACTTTCAGAGGAAATAAGTTAAAAAGGAAACGGAGGAAAACGGAGAAGGGAATGAAATGGTAGTAAACCCAGAATGAAGATATATATTCGCCCTCTTTGATGTCTGAATTAGAGCTAGTTAGGGAATTCTTGCAGGACATGTTTTTGTTGGGAAGTACCAATTTGTTGAAATAAGACCGTGTCATGGAAACATCTATTTCAAGAAATCTCTACCAAATGAACAGACACAAAGGAAGAGTGCCTGATTTCCTAGCAGGCTACTTCTCCAACTGCTGCAAAAGCTTGGGTTTCATGGCCTTAACTCTTGGATTGTTCTATTCTGAAAATGGTGCAACACATAGATCTTATAGCTTTTGGGCCAAACACCTGGAAGTTGGGTGCTGTGAGAGTTTCAGCTCAATATGGGATTCACTCATGCCAAGCAACAATGGACTATTACCCTGATTCCATAAGGAATCTTATGCTTTCCAGACTCCTTGGGACAGAATGTCCAAGAAGTCAGGATAGCTAATCATTACTTTGAAAGACAATAGAATATTTTATTTCTTGAGTTTTCAAGACGTTGGAATCCCCATTCTCCTCAACAGGAATGTAAAATTCTTCATATTTTAATTCCAGTTGCCTGTAAGCAACCCATTAAATGCTAATGCAGTAAATTCTTGTATGACACCACATTTATAAGAGTAATTCTCGAAAAGGATTCAGGTTAAAAATTAAAATGTAAAAGGGTATTGAGAGGACTAATTTACTTTGCACCAGTGGGAATACTAAAGATACATAGGGAAGGGCAGATACTCCTTTCTGAATAACATTCAGAGGAAATACCACCCAAACTTTAAGCTAAAGATCAGTTTGCATAATGAATGTTAAACAAAAGCTTCTTGGCCTGCTAGTGACTGTCACATTGGTATGAAAATCATCTTGGGGTAAACCATAGGAAAGCTACAGAATGCATACAGCATCCCACTGTGCTTACCATTTATTTCTGTCTCTCTCAGCAGTACTTCAGCAGGAGACTACAAATATTGCTAATCTAAAGAAGGCAGAGCAATGGGGACTGAAGCAAAAACTTGAGTGATGTGACTAATAACTCCAAAAAGATAGTAGCAGTTCCATTATATTTAACTTAGTAGTTGCTTGTGGAACAGCCTTCAATGAGACCTGTACACAAGGGTCTACATATTAGGTAACAATTTTCCAAGTGTATACTAATAGTAAAAAGAAGCCTTCTAAATAATTAAAGGAAATTCACCTAAGGCCAGTATTCTCATTAAACAGTTACAGTGGAATACTAAAAGATGATTTCCACAGAACAGATTAAAACACACATCGTATGGGCCAGTAGCATGACATGTAGACCACAGGACAGCACACCGGGAACACAGTCCCTGAGTTTTACCACTGGATTTAGCCCAATAACCCAATTGTTTTTTTTTTTCTGCAGATGATTAAGTGATACTGTAAATGAAAGAATGCAGAAGTTAGAATTCACAAAGCTAAATTGCACCCAGTCTACAGTTTAGCACAGACCTTTATTGTGCGGTTTAATAAGAAGAAAGCCAATGGCAGATTCCACCAAAGAGTCATTTCGCCTGGTGTCCTATCTCTGATAACAGCCAAAACGGATGCTTAAGGAAAGCATATGAACATAGCACAAGTATAGGGTATGCCCTGCCAATTCTCAGCAAACCTGCTCTTTAGAAACTTCCTGAGCTGGAGGCTGGCCCTGTATCAGTATCTTTAATGGTTCTTTATAAACTATGTTTCCATGAGTTTCTCTCATCACTAAGAGATTGTTTGTATTTTGTCATCTCTAACATCCTGTAGCAATAGCTTCCACAATTTAATTATGTGTTTCCTGATAATTTCACTTGTTTTTTCTCAAGTGACAAATAATAAATCATTACTATCTTTTCACTTTCTTTGTCACTCCTGGCTTTATGTAGCTTCAGTATAGCTTGCTTCCCCATTATTAGTCACCTTCTCTCAAAACTGGAGAGACCTAGGTCACTGAATCCTCCCTTGCACAGAAGCCATCACATTCCTCTGATCATGTTGCTTTCTTTTATAGCTTCACAACTTCCAACATATTCTTGAGACGGGATGGCTGGAATTGCAGGGAGTATTCAGAATGAGGTTGCACCATCTATTTTATTATAAATGGGGAAAACATTAAGAACAACATTTATAACCCTTAATGCATTTTATAGCATGCCCCAATTCCCCCCATTCAACTGTGACAGTACGTCTTTCTGTTCTTTGTGTGTCTTGTCCTCAGCACAGCCCTATGCTCTCCAACATCCCTTCATCCCTTCACTTATGCTCTGTCAGCACCGCATCTTTCTCTTTCTTCCCAGTTTCTTCTGACCTCAAATACTAGAGAGTTATGACTCATATCTCTACAAAACTGAGGTATTTAAGGTGTCGCTCCCCGTATCCAAACTTTATGCACTTCCCAGACTTACATGCTGCATAACATCTATTGCTGCTTTCCTTTATCCTGCCCCTCTTTGCCTTAGCTTAGTATCTGAAGCCAGAATTTTAGCTTCAGAAAGATTCTCTGCACACTTTTCACACATTTTAAGACAAGTTATATATATCAAAATACCATAAGGCATTTTGCCTAAAGAAGTAAAGCTAAGTAAGACATACTTGCACAGGTACAATGCTAAACATAGCTACATAAATTAAGCATGCAAATTTTGTGTCTAGTCATAAGCACACTTCCTCACAACCATATGGACAAAGAAAAGTTACCTTTGGGGTGGGTTCAGCTCATGCAGGGGTCAAGTTATCCTTTGGAGATGCTTATATCTCTCATTGACTATATTGGGAATCTAGGACACGTATGATCCTAAATTTAACATCTCAGTTTAGCAAGATGACTCTGGGATTTTGCATTTCTAGGGCAAAACAACCTGGAGTTATAAGAAAACAGAACAGCAGTTAAGAATCCAAGCCAAACTCCCTCCACCCCAATACCTTAGACCCTAATAAAAGGCAGCTAAAGTTTTAAAACTACCTTTTCCTAGGTAGATTTTTGCATAACTAGGATCGGGCCATACAAACGTTGTAGTGGGCTCTGTCACGCAAAATTCCCAGGTTGTTGGTTTCTGTGGGAATAATTGCCAAATGGGGCAATTAATTGAAACTTCATCAGTTAGGTTTCCTGCTTCCCCTATAAACTTTTATAAAATGGACGTTTCAAAATGCTCTAGTTCATAACCAAGATGCTCTTCATGGCAAGTATTTTTCAGCAACACACTTTTGAAGCTCCAGGAATAAGCAATATGACCATGGCATCTGCAAACTCTCTCACTTCCTTTTTCTGAGTGTTGCACAGTCCTTACCTTTGAACTTAATTCCTTTTTCCTGGTTTATCAGTCCTCTAGTGTTACTTTAATGCAATTGTCTGCTTAGCAGACTGTTTCCTTGAACCAGCTTCATGTTTCAGATTGACAGAATAAAACCAACCACCTCTCTCACAGAAATGGTGCAGACATCAGTTTGCCCTAGTTAGTGCTTATTTCATTTTTATTTCATTTTTTCATCATGACTATAAACCAAAATAAAACAAAGTGAATGAAACAAAAAAACTGCAATGTACATGTAAGACTTCAGCTAAGTATTGAAGCAAAAGTACACGGTTTCTCAGGGGAGCCTAATCTTTCACCCACATCTCCATAATCCCATGATAGCAGAGAATGCATTTGCTGGCAGAATTTTATCTATGGATCTACAGTATTAGTTCTTGTACAAGGGTGAGGTTCCATAAGAAAATTAAGACATTTTTTTTATATCTCTCCTGTAAAGAGGGGATAACAGGAAAAGGATGAAAACAAGAAGCCTAAAATGGTCAAAGCAGAAGTCCAGGAGCTTACAATACAATTTTGGAACACAATAGTATTTAACAAAACTTAAAATCAAAGATAGTAATTCAACTTATATCGATCATCCAAAATGCTTCCATGCAAATGCTGCATAAGAGTGTTATTTTTTTCCTGTATTTTTGATAAGGATGGGCAATTAATTTTTTTCCCTAGCTACTCTAGAACTACCCTTATACATCTGCCACTTGTTTATATTGTAGGTCATCTTGTCATTACGCTGTGCTATACTCGATTTACTCAAAGACAACTGCCATACATCCCAAAACTTAATTCAGAGCAAAATACTTAATGTTTATACACGCTCCTTTCCCAAATGGAAATGGTTTTGTTTGGTTGTTTTTTGGGGTATTTTTTTTGTGTGTGTGGGGGTGGTTGTTTTGTTTTGGTTTTTTTATTTATTTATTTTTTTTATTCTGCTACAGGTTTTTGCCAAAGGAAATTTGCACTAGAACTATGTATAGAAAACAGGATGAATTATTTAGTTTATTTATGGAGTGCGCAATTGCAGCTGTCAGGGTCTAGAGGCTGGGCTGGCCACAATATAAATGACAGATGCTCTCTGTTAACCTCTTTTCCTTCCCAAAGGGGAAGAGAAAGGGAATAAGGGAGAGAGACTAATAAGGGAGAACGTATGATCCCTCAGCTTTATACTGGATATGGGATGGAATCCCATAGTGGTCAGTTGAGGGTCAGCCTGTCCTGCCCACTCGTCTCCCCCACCCCAGTTGCAGCCCTTTACTTTCTGCACCCCCAACTACTTACTCACTGCACTGATGTTATGAAGACATTTCCTTCATTGATTCTTCAACTGCCCTCTTTGCTGTGACAACAAATGGTGGTTCTTGTGATAGGTGCAAATATTTGCTACAATTTAATTCAAACACATCACATAATGTTGCATATTAAAGAGCAAGAAAGGCAACGTTGCTGGAAAGCACTACTCAAAACTATTATATATTTGTTAATGTTGCTGCACCATCAGAAATAAAAGAAGATAAGTTTTTCTCTCATTTGAAAAGACATTATTTGCTTTGCTAACTAAACCACTGCCACAGTGGCATTTATTCTAAAACAACAAATATGATCAGAAGAGAGACATGAAAGTGTGACTCCAGATTTTCTCTGCATTAGTCAGAACGGTGAACAGAGACCAAATGCCAGAAAAACAAAACACTGCAGGCTCACAATAAAGGCCAACTATAGGATGATCTCTGAATAGGCACTCAGTGCTTTGTTATAGAGTTTGGGTGAGGCAATAGAAACTGTGATTTTTACAACCAAGCCAGAAACGCCTTAATATGTTGGACAGGTAGCCCTGTACCCTGTACTCAGAGATGCAGGGAATGAGGATAACTTGTTCTGGGCATTGAAGAAATGTACAGTCCCTATAAGTAACAGCAGAGAAACCAGGATCTTCTCTAAAGAAGAGTACTGTCTGAAACAGCTTTGCTATTAACACTGGAAAAATAATCACTTTGCACAATTATCAGCACATATTCTGCCCAAGTAATATCTGTATATGATCTCTCCTCTTGGACTCTTGCCTTCACTGTGAACAAGAGGGCTCTCTCTCCTTCTTGCCATTCCCTGAGTCTCCTGCTCCCATCATAAAAAAAAAAAAAAAATCTAGAGAAGACACTTTCTTTTTCCTCAACATTTTTTGACAGCTTGACAAAGCTTTAGTCTGTTTAGCTTTTGACAAACAAAACCTTCTTCCTGTTTGCCACTTTGGAAGGGGTGTTTATTTGAAGGAATAGAGCCAGAGATGGTATTTTATGGCTGGTCACATGGCTGTGGTATAAATGATTCTTTCCTTTATTTATAGATTTTCCCCAATCACAGTGTAACTGGCTAAACAGATTTGGACATGGCTTGACAGGTTTCTGCGTTAGTGCTGCTCAGCATTACATAAACCTCACTCCTCCCAAAACAAGCCCAGCACATTCATTTCTCCATACTCTGAGCTCCTTCTGGTAGAAGAATAAAGGTCTAGGCTGAAAACACAAACTCTGAAATGCAGCCTGATGTGCTGCTCTTGCAAACTCAGTCCTCTCTCATCACCACACATCACTAGACAAAAGCTGGATTCTTGACTGAGAACAGACGTGTTTTCAACTCCCTTCCCCATCTACCCATCTATACTGACTCAACTATCTAAATATAGATTTGAAAAAGCTTCTCAAAAAGAACTAATGAAAATTATGTGACTTTTTACACAATCTATTAATTTGCTCTCTTTTGGTTAAGAGGATGTTTCAAAAATGGCTAGGGCTAAATTCCAAAACACATAAAATCCTACACTAAAAGATAGGCAAGGAGAGCACAAGATGTATTCTATAAAAAGATTTATAATTGGGAAGGTAAATGTGTCCATTTACCAAACAGATTAAGATTGCAGATGAAAGGGCCTTACTAAAATAACTGAAAATGTAGCAGCAGCATAGAGTTTGGAGCAGAGCTTTGGACACACACTCTTTGCAATGATTACAGCCATGGAACTGTGCCCATCGTAACAATAACTGAAGTCAGATGAGGGATGCATGTAGACAGGCCTGCTTGTACAGTCTGGCTCTTGCACACTGCACTAGATATTCATTCTGATCTCAGTGGGAAAGCATGTGTTTGCAGAGCTGGCTTGGGCTGCTCAAAATTAAACTCTTTATTAAATTTTCTAGCTGGCAGTAGTCAGCAACAAGTTTCAAGCGTGCTAAAAAAGTTTATTTTTGAAATCCAGATTTATACAGTGGAGTGAAGCACATGTTTTCTGAATCAATGTTTCTCCCTCCTCCTTCCCTGCAGAGATCAGGGCCGCAATTTTTCCAGAGCTGTTTGAGACTAAGACTCTATTCCCCTTTTCAGAAATTCCACTTTTTAACTGGCTATGATTCCTGCAGCATAACCATTTACTACTAATGGCACTTTTCTTAATCTAAATTTTTCATTTAGATCAGTTCATGGTCAAGTGATACTTCTAATCCTGGATGAAGATATACTACTTCAGAAAGGAAAGGTACAAGCAAAAATTTGAGGCTACAGCTACTTACGTGCAGGCTGCTATGAATAATTATATCTATAGAAATGTTAATTGCTTCACATCCCAGTCTTTTTACATCAGAAAAATAACTAACTGAATTTTGTTATAAGAGGGCATATGAATGACAGAGACATTCAGTCTGTTTGAAATTGCCATGCTGAGTAGGGAAGTGCCCTTGTGAAAGCAACAAAGCTGCTCTGTACAACCATTGCCTCTCTGATACTTACTGGGTTTTCTATCATTTCAGTATCCATACAATAAAGTTCAGAGAAGATCTGACTGGTAACATATTACTGCACCTATTTGTTTTATCAGCATTATACTTGAAAAAATTTCTACTCTGATGAATGGAAGGCACTGTTACCCCCAAACAATGGCTGAGAATGAACAGTCCTAGTGAGGGGATGCTCTGATTCTGCTCCTTCACTCACCCTCCCTGAGGACCTGCACAGCAAATAAAGATATCCTGGTTATAGTCTGCATGAAATGAAGGTATGGGAACTACTCAGAGCCTTAACCGGTTAGGTATTTAGCTCAGATTTAAATGAATTTTGTGATTTTATTTTATTTTTAATCACGTAAATTTGAGCTTATTTGGAAATAGCCAAACTTTTACAATCATTTTGCCTACCTTGAAAGCAACAATTTTTCTAACACCTGAAAAAACATATATTTTTAAACTATGATTAAATATCAAATTCACATTTAAAACAGAAAAGAAACAATCCAAGCAGTAGTTAATGTTACTAACTGGATTAATCAGTAAAAGCACAAGCTATCTCTTATGATAAATAAAAACCACAGAATGCATACTTTTATAAAATATGGTGGTGATTGAACTCTTGAAAACTCAGATTTAATTAGCTATTGTCTAGCTGTAACACTAGGCATTGATAAAGCCAAGTTCTGTCACAAAAGTGATGGTAAACACATACAGGTTAACACGAAAACCTTTGGCAACAATGTATTTTAAAAAACCCTGCCATACTATTTTTAAGCAAGCTGATATAAAATAAATCTCAGAAGATATGTCAACACCTATAAACATAGACAAATTGACCTCTCCACCACCCCCTGCACATGTTCGTGCCAAAAGAAAATCACACACACACACACACACACACACACACACAAGCCAACTTTCAAAACTATCTGCCAAACCTACAAGGGGAATTCAGATCACTGTATTTATAAATGTCCGCTTTAGCCACTAAAGCAGGAACTCCAAAAATAGAACATTTAATGCCAGTGTCAACTTTTAAAGTCAACACCATAATTTAAGGACTCTCTTATTCCACAGCTCAATTACATATTGCAACCACATCCACGTTCAACTGAAACCCCGTGCATCACACTGACCTTTTTGTAGGTTGGGGCACTGAATATTCTGCTAAAGAAAAAGGAAGGACAGTTCTCTGGGGTAGAATGAAGCAGACAAAAGTGTTGCCTTAAAACACAGAACTCACATTTGTAGTTTGATCAAGCGTGAAATGACAAAATACATTGACAAAATTTTCAAGAAATCACTTTTCATAGCTGTGTCCTACTTGGTTACACAACATAGGGACACAGTGTGAAGAGCTATAAACTTTACAACCTTTTAGGTTGAATGCTTTCTGCCAAGCACAACAGCAGCAACACCAATATACCAGAGAACAGAAAGAATTATCCCTGCTGCTTGTAGAATGCTAGTGTCTCTCTCTGGAACAGTAAATCTCTGCTGTGTCTCCCCCTTTTTCCATCACAAGGAGTGTGATTAGATTAGTATTATGTGCAATCATGTACCTGACAACTTAAATCTCACATTTATTGTACTCCATCCCCCTTAGGGTGAGTTTATGGCTAACCTATGTAAGAGAATGCTCTACTCTCGTGTGGAAATTACTGTATGCAATACACAGACTATACTGATGCACTGAGAAACAACTGAAGAGTGAGACCCATGAGAGAATACTTCATTGCTCTCCCCAGCACCACAGAAAGAACAATTTAACTGTTTTCTTGGACAGTGCCAATACATTTCCAGCTCAGAATAAAACAAACCAAGGGTGCAGCCCCTTACTTTCAATCAGGACATCCTTCAGCTTGCATTAAGGGAGAAAAAGAAAAAGAAAAGAAAAAAAAAAAAAAGAAAAAAAAGGTCAGGTATAAATGATGAGCCCCATTAAATCGATTCACAGTTGAAATTTGTTTACAGTTACATAATTGGCGAAAATGGGGGAAATCAATAATCTGCTGAGAGAGCAGCTCAACAACAACAATTCATTTGAAGAAAAAACATACAAACTTGGAAATCTTCTCCAAATTATTTAAACTGTACACATCTTAACATTCTACATGGGGGTGGGGGGGGGGATCAGAAAATAATTCCTAAGGAATTATTTGAAAAAGAGGAAATAAAAAAAAGTAAAATTAAGTTACTACTGAGTCAAGTATAATTGCAGCAACAAGTCATGAGAAAGAGCAGCAATAGATTTTATGTCATAAAACTTGATTGATTTAAAACAATTTAACACTCATGTAGCTACACGGAATGCTACTCCCTCTGGATTTCCATTGCATTTCTGCAAACTCGCATGTGTAGATACACGAAATGGGGAGTGTTCTTGGATGGCCCCTCAAAATCACGAGGGATAATTATCTACCTAATAGCAATGCACTGAATGCACTGGTAGGAAAAGAAGGACAAAATATAAAAAACTTCTTCAAAACTTGTAACACCATTATCTTAAAACCTTCTTTCCTGCATGGGACATGACTGTAGATTGAACTTTGAGAAACACTCTGGTATTCACAGTTTATTCATCTTTTGTTGCCTTACATCATAGTTGAGAACCAGGAACATTTTATTTACAATGTCTTCACTTGAGATCATCTGTCTGCGTGTACCCCTGCAACGCAGCTATTTCCAGGAGCTGCCAGCACAGTCCACAGCCAACTCGTTTCTGAATAAGTAGATTTTCCCATGCTGTATGTCTCCTCTTTACAAAAAGAAAAAAAAACCCAAAATTTATGAGGGAAAAAAACCCCAACCACTTACCACAGGCTCTGCAGATGAATTGCATTTAAGCCAGTGGGTGCAGAGAGGGCAAGAAGCAATTAATGATACAATGTATCCAGGCACGAGGTTCCATATTTTCCACTAAAAGAAGGAAGGGGAGAGGTTAGAAAGAAAACATATAAACCATTACTCAAATGCACATTATGCCTGCCCATTTATCCCAGGATGAGTAACTGTTCAAGAAGATACAAATACAGTAATATTTAGGCACATTTTCTTCATTGTCATGGGTGGCTGCTGGAAGCTAATAAACGTTCCAAGTTCTGCTGCCATTCTGCTGGTTTAATTCTTTGAGTTTTCATTTGATCTTCATATATGCTTGAAAAAAAAATAATTAATCCATCAATTCTGAACTCACACATATCTACAAAACAATGTCTTGACTTGGCTCAAAAGTAAATTGCCCTAATTATCCCTGGGAAATAAGTTCTTGAATTTCTCTTATCTTTGAAATATAAACCATTTTTCTCCAAAAATATGCAGCTCCCTACTTTTGGAAAAGAGAGAAAAGCAGTTCTTAGAAACTCTGATTTTTGTTGGTTATACACGGGTAGATCCAATAGAAGCCGAAGAGACTCCTAAAAGTGGCAATCTATCTGCTTCTTACAGAGAAGCTTTTGGGATGAGGGCAAACAGTGGAAAAGACAGATGGCAGAAGTATAATATACTAGGAAAGATATAGCTGATCAGAGGCACATATATCTCATTAGGACCCACCAAACTGTGAGTCTTGTCACAAATAAATCAGTATGACCTAACATTTCATGATCAAGGGGGGGATGATACCATTCTGGAAGCTCACAACTACTTCTGAGTATATAAGCATGGAGTTTAGGTCCAGGTACGCCACCATTGCTTGGAAAACAAGCTGTAAGCTTCCTTTAAATCATTCAAGTTTCTTCCAGTTGGCAAACTCATCTGGAAGTTTTACCAGGAAAGACCTTCCAACGATGTTGCTATCTTTAACATTCAGATAGAGTGGTGATGAACAGGCTATAAAACCTGAGAAAGGATTAAACAGGCCAGTCTTGCATGACTAATAACAAAACTTCCTTTCATTCAGTGCCAAAGCCAAAAGAATCTGAGAATCAACACAGTCAGGAATATCACAAGAAATGACATTACCAGAAGGAAAGTGGACATGCTACTTCTCATTAAAATCTAACATATATAAAAAGAAGTATCACAGCATTATTTCCTGAAAGGGCACCTAAGACTTCAGACTGCTTTTAAATGGTTTTATCTCTTTGGTCCTCCGGGACTTCCAGACATATTGATAAACAGAACTGGTCTGACTACTCTTCCATGTTGGCATGTAGTCATTTAAAACAGAGACACTTCCTAACTTGTGCAAAATTGAAACATTTGTTTGAGAATAATTAGTGCCTTAGCCCAACAATGCTTGGCAGACTTTTCTAATTAGTTGAGAAAAATGATTGAGGCAGGCAGGCAAGCAAGCAGACTTTGTCAGGCATTCTGTGAAAATAATTTGGACCACACACTTGGCTGCAGAGCCAGATAACGTATGTCATTCTTTGCTATCTTAACAGGTAGGATTAAAAAAAAAAAAAAAAAAAAAAAAATACAAAAAAGAAACAACCATCTGGCACATGAAAACTGAACTGAAAGGACTTTTCACATCTCCTAGTGCATCTCTTCTGTGTTCTCTGTGTGAGCTACAATGATCAAGTCATGCTGTGTTAGGTCCCAGCAAATTACTTATTTTCTTTTGTATTTCCTATTGTACAGGCAGAACCAGAGCTGAAAATATTCATTGTGAGTCACAGGCTGTGCAGGTCCCAGAACAATATTTACAGAGTATTCATGCTGGGATAACCAACTGTGCTTTCCTTCTCCAGGGATGTTTTAACGTGCAGAGCATGTTCAAGACAAACTGGGATGGGGACAGTATCAAATTGCCACATGCTTTAGTAGGCCTCCAAACATGTTTCCTTTCTAAGTTCCTTCCAGAAATTAGCCTACTAGCAAATGAAGACAAAACACAAGTTACCATGTAGTTTAAGTATACAAAACCAGATTTCACAGAAATAATTTAATAATATGACAATGTAACTATTTGCTATTTCAAGATAAGCACTTATACATCAATGTAACTATGTTAGGCACATGATATAGCTAAAAACTTGTCGAAATCCGTTTTACATTATTTAATGTAAATTGGTTAGGGAGCAATCAAGGGAAAGCAAATTTCACGTTTTAACATGAATCCATAGAACAAATCAGCTGGTCAAACCATTAGATGCAAATGGATATGTTGCAATTTATGAACTTATATTTATGAAATAATCACATTTGCCAGCAACATTTACATACTTCCCATGTCTGCTGCCTTTAAATGGTAGCTATTTGGCCTATTATGCTTAGATAACCACCTGGAACTCCTTCCTGGGAAAGTTCCCAAGTCTAGACAGTAAAAATCACATATGTTTCCAATTATAAGAAACTATTACTATAAGGCCAACCTAAATCTCCCACATTAACAATCAGCTGCCAATTATATCGCATTCTACAATAAACCTCCTTACTATAACAAATTTATGGAATACTTGGCTTAGAAAATCAATAAAATTAAGAGAAAGGGAGAGGTAAAAATATCAGGCTTTGACATCAGAGTGAACATTTGAACCCAAATATTAGTTTGGTGAGGCAAAACAGTTGCAATGAGCTGGATCAACAGAACTATGAATTGTACAATATAAAAAGCTTCATTGTGCAAACAATGATGGCTGTGTTATCCACAGTATTCAGCACACTCATTCCTGCGTCACACATACAAGATTCTGTGAAAAAGATTTAACAAAAGTATTGTTTTTCTTCTCTTGCTAAGCTACGCATCCACTACACAAGAGGCCACAGCAAGGCTTTCTGAACAATGCAATGAAATCCAGTGGAACATGTTCCACTTTGTCGAACATTGTAAATCTTTTTTCTATGATAGTAGACTGCAACTATCTAAAAATGAGCTGATTTTTAGGAAATTCTAGAAGGCAAAGATGATACAAAATGAGATTAGTGGGCCAAAAAAGCCTTTACCAAAATGCAGTTGCATATAGGAAAAAAAAAAAATCACATGTACAGAGAGATTACGCTTAAAAGGACTAGTGAAAACACTTGAAGGCCACCTAAACTAGCAGAGCATTTTTCTTTCACATTTCCCACTGAGTGGATTGATTGTATTCATTTGCTTTCTATAACCAAGTCATATTAGCTTAATGTTTATGGATATCACAATACTAATGTAAGTACAATAGAATTCTTTATGGCAATTTGTTAAGTGTTTAAGTGGAAAACTCCATATTTTGCAGTTTTAAATTGTGAATTTGTTCTGAAAAAGATCATTTCCCCCAGTTTACAGATGGAGGAAAACATCCAGCAATATGAGGATTAAAATCTGTTTCCAGGACTAGTGTCTTCTGAAGATTACAGTTCCCCTTCTCAGGCAAATCAATCAACCTTTTCAGGTTATCAGTTTTCAAACTTTGATCCGTTGTGTTGGCAATATAAAGAAATAAAATAAAGCATTAAAAACAAGTAGCATAAAACACTACTTTTTTTCTACTTATCATTTCACATTATGTTTTGTTCTGACTAGTACATAACGCTATCAAGAATTTTTGTGTAGTCCATCAGTGTTGAAAGCAAATTTCCAGGTCCATCCTAGCCATTTTCATGACAATATTAATTTCAGCACAACATCCAGTAGAGATCTAGTCTAAAAAGGAAGAAGAGTTTTTCAAGACTCTTATCCTACTTAAGTACAGAAAAATTATTTTTTGATATTTAGAAACCTTCAGAACATGAACACAGTTCCTCTCTCAGAGCTTTCCTAATGCTAGAATACACATTTTGGCATATGCCAAGCTTAGTAATTTGTGATTTATCACACTGTTTTCCCATAAAGGACAGCAGTGGATAAAGAACATGACAAAGGTGAAAAACGTGAGCAGTCATTTGCAATCTAAATGATAGTCCTGTGTATTCCTCTAGACCCCTGCTGCTATAGTACCTCAGCATACAGTGTTGTCATAACTTGTATAAGAATAAAACAATAAGGAGAACAAAACATTATAAAGCTGTATCCTGAAATTACCAGAGAAAATTTAATATGTGATTGCATTTATTTAAGTTCAACAAATTCCTGGTATTCCTATAACTGTACAACAGTCTAGGAAAAATTTTTACTTGCTAAATTGCTTGAAGTACTTTTTCCTAAATACCATGAACTGAAGTAAAAGTTCATCAGAATTTTAACTCTAGAGAGATGAGAATCAGAAATACTTCTGATAGATGGAAAATATAACATTAAGATTGAAGTTTTCTCCCTCCAGTTCATTAGAAGAAGTTTGTTCCTTGGAACGAAGGAGTCGCCGTATTAACACATTGGCTAGGTATCAGCTGGCACAAGACATAGTAACATAGTAACACAAGAAGTGTTACCTATCTTTATAGGACTTTCCATGAGTTAATATATGCAGCAAAGCACTCTAGTGAGGTAAAAAAAAGAATTTTGGCAACGGAGACGCAAGCTCAGTCTCTATTTCTCCATATTTGATGTTTTTAAGCTTCAAATCATGAAGGTGTCAGTCAGCACATATATTTAATTGGAAAGATCCATCATAGTCAGAAATGGAGAGTAGTTATACCTCAGAACTGATCTACATTTCAAAGAATTCTGAACAGCTCAAATGTTGCTGAGACTACAATAGTAATGCAGTTAGATACATTATGAAGCTATTAACTTTAAAACAGTGCACATTCAACTTGGTCCTCCAATCTCCCTTTTAAAATGGAGTGCATTATCTTCTGTGTTAATGTATCTAGTTGCACAAGTCAGAGGCTCATTCAAAGTTTAGCAAAAGCACCCTAGGAAAACATACATGCAAATGAATACTGTCAAACAAATTAGAGTTTCCCCCAGAACAAAGGATAGTTTTAAAAGCCACAGCTTCCCAGTGTTATTGTCAGATTAAACTAGATATAATTACAAACCAAACTATTATCTGTATGATAATTTCATGGACAGTACATTAATTCAACTCTTTCTCATTTCTTAATTACTCACCTTATAACACCAAGTTATATTACTGTTTAGCTTTAAGCAATTCCCCCCCCAAAAAACATTGCGTCAGGCAGAGGTACTTTGAGGTGGTTTTAATGACATATTCAAAGAAAGAAGTCTTGGCTCAATGCTGAAAAGAGGGAAATTCATGCTTAGACAAATAGATATATAAAAAAATAATTTGGGCTTACATTAATTATTCAAAAGCAAAACCCACCTGTTTATGTACTTAAGAACTTTATATACTGATTTTGGATTAATGTACCTCACTTCTGTGAAAAGCTTAAAATTTTATTTATTTTGAGTCACTTCAATTAACTTTTTTCAGGTTTTGGTTCTACAGAAAATTCCCTAAACAGCTAAACAAAACCCACTTTTCTACAAGTAGCCAAGTACTTCAGAATGATTTTTATATATATACATACACACATATACATTGCTTAATACTAACACAAAAATCACTAATGACTAAATCCCATTGACTACCAGTTAAATACAGGCTTCCCACCTATTACAGTTAATTTCAAAAGTATATAGATATCCAGA
Organism: Ceryle rudis; assembly: GCA_033439905.1. NCBI lineage: Eukaryota > Metazoa > Chordata > Aves > Coraciiformes > Cerylidae > Ceryle > Ceryle rudis. The sequence continues at coordinate 110,116 of JAAGNO010017107.1, forward strand.
AGTAGAGATCAGTACCTGGCTGGATTTTCAGAAATACATAATGATTTTAGGCCATGGTGCTGATACATTGCAACAGTAACTAGACACTTAACCTGGTTAAGTTAGACCCTTCTGAAAATCCTAAAAGATGCCTGCCTGTATGTAGGAATTTGAATCCTAATGCTTCCTGTCCATGAGTGCTTGTCTTTACATGAATTAGCCTTTGAACACCATTATTCTTTTTTGAGCATTTAAATTTGTAAGTCTACAGTACAGATGTCTATATATACTATATTACTGCTGTACTGCCTACATGCAGTTTATTCTTTTTTTTAATGGGTGTGAATAATTAGGTTGTGACATACAAATAAAACAGCAAAAGCTCAAAAGATTTCATTGACTAGACAGAAAGAACCATTGAAGGCAATCAGGCCAACAATCCTTAAATTAAAATTCACAAGTAGCCCATGACATAATGCATGCTATCAACTGAATAAGGCAACCCACTCAATTGGGTCAAATCATCTACGGGTTAGGGATCCCTAGACATTGTACATTGTAATGACAGGCAGAAACGATGTGTAACACAGCTATCATTACAGAAACATTTTCTAACACAGGACAATATCCAACTGATCGTGACTACAGGGCACTTATTTCCCAGAATGTCAGAGACAGGTTTAATTGTAAAGTTGCAGTGAAATCAATAAAAAATTAAGATAAATAGACTAGACTACCTAAAAATAATATAGGCATATTATTTAGCATTTGTTAATGCTGTGTATTACACGTGGCCTGTACTACATCTGATAATTTAATTGAGAACAGATTGTCTGATACATTGAAGAATTACAAGCACCCCATAATTCAGTCTTTGAGATGTTTGCGTGACAAGGACTATTGTTACAGCTCAAACACAGATCTCTGAGAACGATGAGAGCTTGTGATCTAAGCATGTTACATCCATACAAATGCCATGAGTTCTCATTTGTTGATACAAGCAATAGGAAAGGAAATCTGAGAATAAGAGACTGTGGCAACATATTACTCAAAGAACAGGGAGCTTCTGATTACACAGTGAAACCATAGAAAATAGTGAGATATTTACTGTGAAATACAGGATAATTCTTCTTTTCCTGAAGTAGGTTTCATCCCCACAATATCTGTCATCAAACAGTTTTATTTCTTGCTTTGCTATCAAGAGTAAAGCCCATAATCTTATTTTACAGTACAATTGCTTATTAAGCAATACAAAGAAAAAGAGAAAAAAAAAAAAAAGGAAAACAATGAGGATTGTTTTGCCTTCTTGACCTTCAAAGCAGCAAGGGCAAACAGTAACCTTGTCAGCATGTCAAATGCTTTTTAAGCTAGTATTGAAAGAGAACAGCATAAATAATGGACAACAGCTAAGGCAGGGGATGGAAATATAGTAGTGGAGGAAAGTTCTCATACTCACACTATTTCACGGTCATTGAAATGGCACAACACTGCGATAAAAAGTTTTCCAGATAGTTTCAAGGGATAACAGTAATACAGGTCACAGCTATGGAAGACTGAGAGAGGAGGTAACTCAAAACCTCCTCTCTCAAGAGTTTAGGAGGATGGAGGGCCATGAAATCCTAAGGGATCATGTAGGAGTAGAACTCTTTAGCCAGATATTTTTTTTGTTTTCCATAAACATCCATATCCTTCAAGCTGCTGGCAGCCACCTCAGGTTGGAGATCACAGGGCCATTCAGCTTATCCCACTATCTTCTCTATCTTATAGCATCCCTGGACTTCAACTAAACCAAGGTTTCCACAAAATTTGTCTCCTCTTTCCTCTGTATCCATTCTTCAGGAGCTGTGATGATCTCAAAATAAAAGCCATCTCCATGCCCCATGAGTATGCACAAATAGGAAAGGTAGTAGGCAGGGCTTTGTGCTGCTTGTTAGAAGAGGAGGCAAAGGTTGTTGGGAAGAGGAAGGAAGAAACACAAGAAACAATGCTGGGGCTGTACAGCACCAATCTTGGACACAAAACCTGTCCTCTCATTTAGGGAGTTACTTTTCTCGCTATGTCTCTAGAAACTAAGACACAAACCTACTGGAAAAGGAGCAGGCAGAAAAGGAGTTGTGGAAATTCAGTAGATGTCCCCTCTTTCCCTTTATCAGTCAGTTATCAGTTAATAGCAGCTCCAAACTGGCATCTGAAGGTAAGTAAGGTTTGAATGTTATTGAGTCAATTGTTATATTCAAGACACAAAATTATGTATTAGCCATACATTAGCCATGTATTAGCCATGTTAGCCATATTATGTGCCCTGAAATACACTACCAAAACCAGCACAAAATGCAAAGGCAAACTGACACATTTCAAAACTTTGTCCGCATCCTTCACTCGTTCAACAACAGCATAAACCAACAGTAACTTCATTCAACGTATTAATCATCACCTACCATAACTCAGAAGATTTTTTTTTTTCCACTTAGTTATTTAACAAGAAGAACAAAAACATTTGGTCAGTATAGTACTCACAGAGCAAATAGTGATTCACAGCATATACAAACATAAAGCATAGCTTAACCTACCACAGAGATTTGTTTGCCTGAGAATGAAGGTAAGCAGTAAAATACATAGAAACTGGGAAGCCATTTAAGAGGTTAAAAGATAGACTCAAGAAGACCACACAGATTTGATAAAGAATAATAATAATAAAAAAATCTACAAGAAAAAAATTTCAATTTTACAGTTCTTCTACAGGAAAGATGTAGAGGAGATAAATACACTGTGGAACTCTTTACAGACTTGAACTACTTTTGCTCTCATTGTATTTCTACACTATGCCTTAAAAAGGAGGCATTTATGTGTTTTCTATATCTAACTCATATTCAGAGGCTGGCAGAAGGTGCTTGCTTTGATTTTCTGAACCTGCAGAAATGCAACATTTAGTAAAAGCATGTGACTATTACCTTGTCAGTATTTCCAGAAACTGCAAACGTGCCCATGCCCCTCCCATTGTATCATACAACACACACAACCTTTCATCCCCACGTGAGGAAAAAGAACCTGACAGAGACCTGTAAGGATTGATCCTGCTCCCAGTGGAGACAGTGAGGATTTTGCCACTGAATTGTATGTAATAGAGCTGTTAATTGGGTTACCTGCAAGAAAGGATAAGAGCTGTTAAAAAAAGAAAAGTGGGATGAAATAAACACAGCAGTGATGCAACAGTAATTGCTGGACAATCAGGGATAATTTGTGACCTACATAAGAAACAGAGGCAGGGACATAAATTTTCAAACTGCTATATGAAACATCAGATGCACACCTTATTGAAGATGTTGGGATTTCTGTGTCTAAATTGGCTTGAAGTACACAAAACATCCTATCCTCAAATATTCCTGCAAATACATTTCTCAAGTTTGTAGGAAGGGAAGAAGAGGGGCGCTGACTATGTGGCCTGGGCTGAAATGAGCTATTCCCCAATACATGCAGCAGGAAAATTGATAAAGTTAGCCAGAATAGGGCATAACTAGCAAATAAGATTTAAAAAAAAGTAGAAAAGGTAATGGTAAGGATACAGAGTTAGGTGGAGACAATATGAATGATAAATAGGGGGAGGCACAGACTGTAAAAAAGCAAATTGACATTCAACAGCAGTGACACACTGACATACATTTCCAGGATGGATGGACTCCGGGATCAGAGGAGACTCAAGAGGCAGCTTCATGTGTACATTACTGAAAATACAGACTTTATCCAGGTGTCAAATTAATAGTATGTCTCAATATCAACAGGGACGGACAGGTGACTGATTCCTAAAACAGGACGATATCTTTCAGAAGACACTGAAATGGTGGGGGAACTTTGACTTATAGAGTTGCAAATGCCATTTTATTCTAAGAATTTATACAATTTTGTCAGAAATGAAGCTGGAGAAGCAAAAAGAGGTTTACATTCCTGGTTAGACATGGACACACCTAGGATGAGAATGGTAGTAAAGTATGAAGCAGCTCCCTTTTCCTAGAGCCGTGTCCCAACTGAAAACAGACAAACATACTTCAGAGACCTGCTTTGAGCAAGAAAGGAAAACAAACACAACCCTACTTTTTGGAAGAAAGTAAAATTCTCATGAAGAATGTCCAACTCTTCTGAGTTTCCCTGACTCACAAATCTCAACTCCTAGGCTACTGAAACTCTCATCTCTGAGGCACTCTTCCGCAGCGCTCAGCAAGTAAGCAGAACATGTTAATGGAAGAAAGTGAGTAACACCTCATCCAACAGAATGCGGTAGGAGCTAAGGACAGAGACCCCCCAGCTCAATAACATGGCAGGGATGAGGGAGAGGGGACTTTGAACAATCATCCAGGGCTTGGAATCAGTGCTGATTTCGAGAAGCAGCATGTAGCTTTCTGAGTGACTAAGAAACAATTGTTATCTTCCCTGTAAAATAAAGAGGCAGGCAGATCCTTCAAACTGGCACAGTTGGAGTTTGGCAACAGGTGATCAAGCTACACACTTAGAGAAGAGGAAAGGGGAAAACTAAAGGCAATAGTAAACCACCCAAAGCAAACCATGCCCACGTACTAACAGTGAGAAAAGTTGAACTCCAGAGGTGGATCAATTTTCACCTGCCTTCCTTAAAAAGCAGTCATGCAGCTGGAAGAAAAGTAGCTCTCTGAACATGACAGAAGCACCAAAGTGGGTGCTACTTGGTAAAAGAGATTCTAGGAAACTAATATATCTGATCTTTGTTGACAAGTGAGGTCAGACCAGGTTTGATAAAAGATGAGATTACAAACCTGTTAGAGAAACAGCCAATATAAGGGGCTTCAAATGGTTTATGAATTATTTTTTTTTTTCAATCTAGACGATTGTCTGAACAGACAAAAGTAGTCATAAGAATAATGGTCAGATTCAAAAGGTTTATGAATTTACTGTAAAGATAATAAGATTTGGAAGACAAGACAGATGCCATCTTTGATTTGAGTTAGTGGAATGAAAGCAAGCTGTTTGCAGCTGCTAAATGTACCAGACAGTTCAAAGGAAAATTAAATGTGTGTTCTGTAAGAAAGCAGTAGAGGACCACATCAGAGAGCTCAGAGCATAAAATTCTCCTGTTGCTGAGGAAGTTTGAGGTGGGGCCCTATACCCAAATACAACTAATCCCTCCTGGGCACCAGCGTCCCTGCTTCTCCAGTCAACAGCTGGAACCATTGCCCCATTTCCTGACAGCAGAGACTGTGCTTTGGCAGCAGACACAAAAGTCCCCCCAAAACTCCTCTATCCACTGAGCCCCCGGGGTGACTTACTGAAGATGAAGGGCAATCCATACATTTATGTGAAAAGCACAAGGATGGGAGTATTTTTACAACTCTGTAAGGAACACTGAAAAGAAAGAAGAGAATATCATGGGAAAAAAAATTAGGATTTTGTTTGGTTTAAGTTTGATATCAAAATGTAGACATATTTTAATAACCAATGAGATGTACAAATTTGAGACAACATGCAAGAAAATGGTTTTTACAACATAGTGAATCTTACAATGCCCTTTTCCACTGTTTTCATTGCAGGGCAGAAAATTCCAGAGGCTCTGATGGAGGACAGGTTCACCTCTCAAGTTACTATAAATGGAGGGAAAAAAAAAATTTAAAAAATATCACCATTTCAAACACCATATGGTCCAAGAAAGAAGACAAACAGGCATAATAGTCAGATTAGAAAACTTCTGGGAAGAGACATCTATACTATTTGTCCGAGAGATCCCTTGGAGACTTGGGTACTGACTGCAGGATATCCCTGCACAGAGCGCTTGGTATTGTTTGGCGTACTGAACTGGGTGGAAAAGCAAACATGAAGAAATGGACCCCACTCAAATGCGCTGTGTCAGGTTAAGGCTTAGACGTGGATTCATGCAGTCTGGAGACAGGAGTGCAAACATCTGTTAGACACAACAGGCTCAACTCACTAACGGGAGGCAGCTTCTTTAAACTGTTCCAATACTGCAAAACAGGTTTCAGACAAGCTTCAAATCTCCCAGGAGAATTTCCCATGGGTGGAAAAATCCATCACAAGACATGTCATGGTAGTAGATCAGCAATTTGCTAGCCTGGTTATTGGTACAGGAGGGTATGGCAAGAGCCAGCACTTCAGTACATGAAAAATACATCGAGCAGCTACAAATATGTTAGAGCAGCTTTTAATCATCTCTGTTCTTATACCAGGATCAGGCTTGACCTGTATTTAGTTGAATATAAAATGGCTTACAGTAATTTTTTTTTTCCTTCTAAGCTTGCATGTGTTAGGGAGTCTGGACTGGAGATAGAATAGATATTAAAAAAATAAAGTACAGGCATGTTCTTTAGACAGGGTGCAGCTATTATTCACAGGAGTTTGTGAACATTTCAAAGCTCAGGATAGGCCCTGTAAGAATTCTTGACATCTGGATATGTCTGAAACCCCTAACATCACTGAGGTCTCAGCCACTGAGGTTTTCACAAAGCAGCTGCAAAATATTGTTTGGCTGCCCTCCAGCTACTGAGACTCTGAAGACTGTGTCTGGCAGGACAGAAGAGGTGATATATCTTCACAAAAGCATGCTGTAATTATGAGAAATCACTCACAAGGTAGCAACATAGGAGAAACAGGGAAAGACATGCGGGACAAGGCTGAGGTTCAAGACTATATGAAGACTTTCATCAGCATAAGGAACGAGCTTCAGTGTTAGTATGAACAAAAAGCCAAAATAGTCAGATTATAGCAGGAAAAGAGTCATTTCAGTTGCTGTAATGAACTTAGCAAAAGCTCTCAGGTTAGAGGATGGGTGAACAGCTTTTGATATCAACCATTACAAGCATTTTTCCAGATGAAGAGTTTCTCATCTCATATGTTCCTGTTTTAGGGATACGTGCCAATAAGTTGTGGCAAATATTTTCACAATCCATCTTGCTTTTAGGTACACCTGAAAGGCCGGTAGAGAAAAATTAAAAGCCAAAGACTGTAGAAACAGCCATTCTTACTTTAAATTTTAGCTGTCAAATGCTTGTCTAAAGCTAATGTGTCCAGCAAGATCTGTTTAATCTTTAGCATTAAAAATGCTTCTGCAATTTTAATTACTAACATTTGAAAAATCAGTGATAGGGAACCAGACACTTTAATTTACCCATGAATGCAGGTAATGGGCAGCAACATGAAGTAATTTATTTCAAGCTTAATCTTAGGGGGAACATTTATATGAAAAAGAACAAACCCCATAAATCTTAAATTACTGATATTTACTAGTGAGGCAATAAAATTTAAAAATCACTAAAATATAGACTGAAAAGCATCTTGACTACTTTGAGGAATTAAAAAATATTTTATCAGGGATACACAAGCTCAAATATAACTTGCAATTAAAAAAAAAAAAAAACCAAACCAAAAAACCAAACCAAAACCACAAAACCCAAAAAAAACCCCCCAACAGAACAAAAAAA
>JAAGNO010017107.1:117651-133593 GCA_033439905.1 Ceryle rudis
ACTTCCAAATAAAAAAAAAAAAAAAACCCAACCAAACAACCGAACCAAAACCCCCAAACCCCAAACAAACCCCCCAACCGAACAGAATAAAACAAAAACACACACACAAAAACCCCAACAAAACAAAACCACTAAACAACTGGCTAAACAAGTACACTAGGAAAATATATAAAAGATAAATTACCTTTCCAGTCACGCTCTAAAACTAAAGCATGAAGGTGGATCTTAGCTTTGTCAAAGAGGGAAGGTTAGAAAACTGCTACCCAAGCAGCATGGTTTGCCCTAGCAGAGGCAATGCTCTCAGCAGTGGCACAGGTCCCCACACAATTGCTGAAGGCTCAACTTCCAGGAGACACAAATACTATGAGACAGCAAAGGCCCCACAACTTTTCAACCAACCTGTGACAGAGTATTTTTTTGAAAATGGAGACAATGATGTTTGCCATGAGGATCGGTTAATTATGAAATGAAGCTGGTGCTGCCTGGTCATCACTATTAGTGACTCAGCAAAAGAAGGCTTGCATACTTAGCTCCATTTAATTTCATGTTTCCATACCTATTCTTCTATCATTTTAATAATTACATCCTTAAACATATTCTTACTGGGATAATGCTTTTGTCTTATTGCACATCTTTTGGCCAGGGAATGTTGCAGTAAATTCCTAAGTCTTGGTTTGTGCTATTATGGCCTTTCTTGGGGCATCTCTCCATTGTCAACAGACTTGTGCTGTCTGATCCTGAGCAGACTTCCTCACAAGCCATAGGAAGAAAAGGAAAAGCAGGATACTGAAGAGAACTAGTACCATTTGCAACAGAAATAGAAGAAAACTTCTTGACAAGATGAACTGATCTCATTTTATTTGAGGGGGAAATGCTCCTACAACACAAGCAAACCAATTTCTGCTTCAATGAGCCTTGGCAAATGTATAACATGAGATATGCTTTAGAAACACAGACCACCTGAAAGGGAAGCATTTAAGTCACCAGGGCCTATTGATTTCTTGCTAGAGCCTCAGTCTGGCGGTTTTATGGAACGGTAGTAACTTACATTTCCTCAAAAGACTGATGCTAAAAAAATAGATCCTTGTGTGAAGAATCTGGACTTGGCCAACCCTTGCAACACCTGTCATGGCTGAAATACTTAATGTTATTGGTTGGTTGGGTTTTTCTCATAAGATGCAATGCAAGCATTTTGTAAACATTTCTAATGTGTGCTCTTTCCAAGAGAACCCTTGTCTCAATGAAAAGACAAAATAGATTAAAATAAAGCAGAAAAATAATCTCCTATGCCATTTCAAAATTATTCTGATCCTTGTGATTTGCCACAGCAGTTAGAACAGATGTTCCAATTGTCTAGTGGTGACTTTTTGTACGTGTTTTATTTTGTGTGATGTCTTTGGTTTTGAAGGGTTTGTTTGGTTTTAACAAGTTTTGCCTTAAAAACTGATCTGGTTGGTTCCCTATGCCAGAAAGGTACAGCACAAGATGGAACTAACACTATTTATCACGTGGTACTATTGCAGTTTTAATCACATTGTAGGATGCAGACAAGAAATGTTGTAACAGTCCTCAGAGTCAGTTTATCAAAGTACTGTTTCACCTAACATACATTAAACATCAGCTTCTGAACATAAGTTCATGATAATTTCAACTTAATTGGAATCACAATGCAAATGCCAGCTTGCTACAGGCCTTCTAGCTGCAAAATGAAAGCTGAAGATAAGTATGTTTGATTAAACAAATACAGCACGGGAGAACAACAAATACAAATGGGTCCTACTCTGCCCAGAGCTCTACATGGGTAACTCCCTGCTGAAGATGATAAGGGCTGTAATTACCTGGCAGATAATGAAATTTGGCTCAATGGACCATCCCCTCAAGTTTATACATTTAACTGGATAGACAGTTTCCAGGTAACAGGAGTCAGGATTAAAGCAGACTGGAACAGCTTCATCTGACATGTTCACATTGCATTTTTTTTTTCTTACTTCTTCATGATTCAGTATGGAGCTACTGCAGCACATCAAGGTCAACTCAGACATCGGGAATTCAAAGGAAAATATTCTAAAATACTCTGGTGGCAATAAAAAATTAACAGTGATTAATAATTCATTTAAGTAAACATTAGTTCAGAAATGAAAACATATTTAACATCTTAATCTAATTACAAAATTAATTAAATGTATGAAGTATGTTTGGAATTTTTCTATATTTTAATATATTTCAAGAATATATTTCTTAGACTCTGTATGAACACACTTAATGGGGAAAAATTAAAATATTGAGAACAACAGGTTAAAAGTGGCTGAACAGTCAGAATATAGTATTAATTTACTACCAACTACAGTATCAGAGTAACATCAGTTTTGATTTACCTTCTATGTAAATAGCCTAAAGGAAGGGACACTAAGACTGAATCAGTGAACAACGTGATTTGGATAAATTGCACAAGTCAGAGTGGGCAATAAAATCAGACCTATATTGATTAAGAATAAATAACAATAATGATAATGGGCAAGAGCTGATCTATCGAGATTTACCTGAGAAAAATTCACTTGAACCTGAACCAGATCATTCTTGGTTCCCTTGCCTGTACTGATGTGTGAATACAGCAGACACAGTGAACGGCAACAGAGATGACCTCCCGCCACCCACCACAACTGACTAAAACCTCCTGAAAGAAAAAACTCAACTGATCCCAAGGAATTCTGTGTCCAGGCCTTTGACTTGCTGGTTGTGGCAATTTGTGATTTTAATGCCTGAGAGTTATTGAAAATTACTGTATTTGTGAGCTGGTACAATTGCTTATTTATGACCAACTCCAAATTGATGAAAATCTTAGGGAGGTACACCGGGTGCAGTTTGAAAAAGTAGGAATGCAAAGATAAAATGAAGTACATTTTATGGTGCATTAATAACTATGATCCAACACTTAATCCCTTATGACACAGTCATATGTGTTAGCCACTTCTTTCCGGTAAACTTGCCAAAGAAACTGAGTGTTAATAATAGGCTATTTCACTATTGCCTCCAGTTTAAACTGTTGCTGGGAGGCAGAAGGAAGGTTCTCGGTTTTTTTTTTTCTTTTCATGAATTATAAAATCTGAAAATTATTAGACTGCAAATTAACAAGTTTCTACTGTGTCTAGTTTATGTACATTTAAATCCTACTTTATTGGCTCTTAATTAAATACATAAGGAACCTTGGAGGTTGAGACACTACCACACTCTCCTAATCCTTTCATTATTTTCTCTTCACAGTTCTTTTTTTTGATTTCCCATTTCAAATTGTTTCCTTTGCAAGCATTTTAAAACTAGCTTTTACTGTTCCCTACTTTGAACAAGTAAAGGGCTTTTCTTATTGCAAGGTTTCTAAGATACTAATTTATCCTAATAGAGCTCCTTCTTTGCAAGTATTGTTTCTAAGTACACAAGACCTAAGGTAAAAGACACACAAAGGTTGTTATAAAATTTGGATCAGAAGCAGAAAAGAGTTCAGATTGGAAGGAAGTTGATGGACTTTTTTGTCTGTTTGGAGAAGGAAATTAGTTTTGTAGCTATAAAAGTAATTTTCAAATCAGCCATAAACCTGATATAATTTACTTCAAATTCAACAGAAACTTTTGGCAAAAGAAAAACAATGAAGAGAAAGTCTCAGAAATGTGCTAACCATTATTTCTAAAACACCTGCATTCTTTAAGCTAGATTGACAAATAGATGTTGGTCCTTCTTGTCTAACAGGCCTTCCTACACTCTGCACTGATTGCCCAGACACTCCAAGGGCACCTCTAAACAGAGCTATCCTGTGTGTCAGGATGCACATCCTGACATTTCTCTGCTTACTGATGACACACTTGACAAAACTTATTCACTGGGTGAAACACACAACTAGGTGAGGGACAGACATTATATTCTTACTTGAGCTGTAACTGCCCCTTCAGATCTTCTAGTGAAACTGCTCATATGCATCATCTCCTAAAAAATTTAAATTAACACGTTTTTGCCAATCCAGTCCCTTTCTTGGAAAGGGATTGAGAAATGGCTGCATGAGGAGCTCCTGCAGCAGCTCTAAAAGGGGTTCTGTATAAGGCCAGGAAAGGGAGACAGACAAGCAGGTAGAAGCAATAAAATTTTCAACCAGCAGAACTGCAACTGTAGGAGGATGTTCAAAGATTTTCACAAACAGCTTAGGTACCACTGCACAGGTCAGTGATGAGGGGAGTGTGCTCAGAGATACACATCCTATTGACAGACCTGGTCCTAATGGATGCACCCTTTCTTTTCTGAAATAGCAACTAAGTTTAGCAAACCTGTTCATCACATCTATTGTTTTTTCTTGTATTCTGTGGAACTGTTCTTTAAGTGGAAGAAGTTGTTTCATGAATTAAAACATTCTTCTATTCCTAAATTATCTATAAACAGGCTGAGTTTTATAAACTCATGGATTATTCAAGCGTAGAAATCCTGTATTCAAATATATTACTGCCTACAGTCTGTTTGTTTACTACATGCTGCTCTTACAGCTTCAACTATTTATGTCATATACAATTGTAAATCACATGGTATTGTTTCTGATCCAGGGCTGGGTGAATGAAATGTTATAAAGAAGAAGAAAAATGAGAGACTTTACAATGACGATGAAGCATTTTCAGAACCACCTTTCAGAGAAACTATGCACTTAAAGTCTCACATGTGAACACAACTGAGGAGAAAAATTAAGGTAGGGTAAGGAATCCTCAGTCATTCAGACAACATATTTAAATTATTGCAGTATTCATTTAAGTCCAACTATTTTGCTTCTTTCTAGCAGGGGACACATATGTTGAAGCAAGCACAGTAAAACCTAGGTCCCCAGAGCTCAAATTTAAATCCTTCATGAACAACAAAAATAAAATGGAGCCTGAAATGGGAAAACTGCAATCTGTTCTTGGTTTGCAAAAGCTTCTGTTCAATTCATTTACTGAACAGTGAAGCTTCTGCACTACAGAGTTAATGAAAAAAGATACAAAAAGCTTTCAAACTTAAAGAAATGTCTGCTACTTTAGGGTATTTTCAAGCATTTTCCAGAGATTAACGTATGAGGCAGATGCTAGAATACCAGCACACAATACTTTAATTTATTTCAACATCACTTCAGGCAGTGGCTTCTCTATTATGGCTAGTTCCCAGAACAAGAGAATGTTATTGCAGGGCACTTTTAGATTAAAATCCACAAATAAACTGTTAGACTTCACACACATCACTCTTTTCTAAGTACAATAAGGCAGATTTAATTGGTTTTACTTTCATTTTATAACAAATGTTATTATCTATTATATAAGTAAGCTATTTTTAAAAAGACCCACAAAAAGGATTAGAAAGCAATTCCATAAGTGATAAAATAGGGGCAGAGCATTACGTTGGATGAATGTCAGCAGGTCCATAGCTAAGGCTGTTTACTTAATGCCAAATAATCAACTTTGGAAGTTAAAATAGTAAAGTTAAATAGTTTCAAATTAAGGATGGCAAGAAATTGAGGAGCTACTGAAGAATCAGAAAAAGTTGGGGGAAAAAAAAACCCCAAACAAACCATAAAATGAACTCACATAACAAATATTAATCTGATGGTGACAAATGTTTTATCTAAGCTAGTAAGGATGAATAATGCCTGGACAGTTACTTGGCTGGCCTGATCTGAAAAGCTGAGGATGGAAACCAGCTTCATGGAAACTGAAGTATTTGAACACATGGTGCCAGTTTGAATCCCAGTCAAGCATGAAAAAATATTTACATGCTGGTCTTCTGTTGGTTTTCTGTGAACACTGCTTCAGATGATGTGAACTGCTAGAGTTAGAAAGGATGTTTGGCAATGTGTATGAGTGAACATGGGGAACATTCAGTCTTATTTACAGCTGTGTAATTATTCAAGAGTATTTTACAGAGAGCTTTGTCCTGTTGCACTGCTAATGCTCAATACAGTCTCTATACATAACAATACCCACACATCTACACATAAAAAACCTTCCATGCAAAGCCTCAAGCAGTTTAGCTAAGGAAGGTCTGTTGCTTCTAAGTGACCTGTCATTTTCCTCAGAGGGGCAAACAATACCCAGGGAGATACAGCATGCAGCACAATGTGATGCATTTTTGTTAGGAGTGGTTTAACCTTTTGCTGGGCTTCACTGTCAGTTACAACTTATGAGAACATTTTCAAGTGGAAAGCTATTTTAAAAAAATCAAACCACCAAATTGTATTAAAAATAAAATCATATAAAACAATAACACATTTCAATGTCTTTCTGCCATAAGGTTTCCATGCTCTGTGGCAGGACTGCTGGACAGGTCCCAAGAGTGCACACAGATGACAGAACCTGAAAATCTGAACTTTTACTTCAGTAAAGTAGTTTCCATAAAATTCTGTTCCACCTAATTGTGGACTTCAGGCCCAATATGGAACAAATTAACATAGTTCTGTAACTTATTGCACAGCTGACCTTCTAGTGACCTACTAAAGCAATATAGTTGCAAGAGTGAAATTTTCTGCTTTCAGAAATGCAGAAAAATAAGTTCAGAATGCTTCATTTAACTGTATCTATTCTGTATCTGAATTCTAACAAATTTTATTAGTTTTTCAGTTTCTAAGGGCTAACATAACTCTTCCTCTCTGACTTCTGTGGCTCTGACATGTTCCTGTCCCCAGCCAAATGGGTTGCTGCCTCCTCCTTGTAGAATTTACAAAGATGTCTGTGCACACTCTTCCTCCCTCTGACAATTCTGCTGGTTCTAATTTCCATGGCAGGAAATGCACCTCACTAATAAATCAAAGAGCTCTGGAAGAGATGACTCATAACCTTCCTGTAAGTGGTTAAAATAAAAACGGACTCTGGTAATTTCTGTGGTCTTCACTGCTCTTTTAAGTTCTACTCCCCCCACACCCATGCTGTAGATTTTATCATATCCCTGAGTTATTTTCAGCTTTTAGTACAACATATTGACTCTTTTCTGCTTGCCTTTGTCATGCCATTTGATCCTGCTCTCCACCTCTCCCCCAGTGTTGCTTTCACTAGTCTTCTATGTCATTAGAGTCTCTTCCTTACTGTCTCACTAGGGACACATCATGGAATGTAACGTCACCTGGAATGTCCCTCTTTATTCAGATGACTAGATTTGGATGTTTTATGCAATGAAGCCCAAGCATCCCCATATATAATTAATTTTCTTCCAGTGTTATTGTAGGAACACATACACTTCCAAATGTGAGCCTATCACCTCCAAAGTGCATTTGATCATATGAAAGGTATGGATCCATAGCAAGCTGTCAGTCCTGTACAATTACATGTATGTACATATACATACTAAGACTGAATTGTCATGCATTTATGGGAACAGAACCACTTTTTTGTCACATTATAGCTATAGGGTTGTAGCATCTAATGCTTGAAGATGTACAGAAAAGGTTATATAGCTGTAGGCAAGAGGATGGGCACCACTGTTTTACGGAAACAGCAAAACAGCTCTGCAAATGTAGTTATGTTTAAAAAAAAAAAGAGAAAGCTTTTTTTTTTAATAAAACTAACTAGCAGATTTAGCAAACTGTTGTTATCCTGTATTGACAATGTAGGCGCCTGAGCTATTTAACAGGTCCAAATTCTCTCAGAGTTTAGCTCTGCTACTACAATACCATCTGCTAGTGCAGATATACCACACAAATTCCCCAGGAAATTAGCAGACCTACCTCCAAGCATAAAGCTCTGCACTGGTGACTGCCTTTACAGAGTGCAGTCTAGGTTTGCACTAAGCTGCATACGGGAACATTAAGGCACTTTCTCATGGTCAGTCTCAGAAAAGAAACATCATTAGTTCATTTCCAGAATCCATCTCCTATTTTAAAGCATAACCAAACAGAACTACAGCATATAAAAAAGGGATGCTTGTAACAGCACAGCAAAGATTTTCTGCTTATTTGTTTTTACTGAACTTAAATTAGTGCTTTGAAGTTGAAACATTTTTTTTTTTTTAGTGAATGAAAGCCAAGCCAGGCAGAACAGTTTTTCTTAACAACAGAAGTTATGGGCCAAATCCTTAATTCTTCTTGGCTCTGGCTTCAGGAAAGTGAAACATATCCAGCCAGACAAGGCTTCAGCCTCACCTTGCTCAGTGCAGGCAGGACATTATTAACCTTAGTTGTCCCTGTTTCCAAACAGAAAGGATGGCTGCACATAGTGGTCTCAAGAGATACAGTGGATTTTCAGAGGACGGCATGCAGCTTAAGCAGCCCAGGAACCATACTAGCTGCCACGGGACAACTGACTTGTGGCCCCAAAGCCAAGGACACAGAAAAGCAACATGAAAATATATCTGTGCCTTGTTCAGCTGAGGATCCGTGTCTCTTAGCCTCCAATCCTTGCTTTGGTGATTTAGCCAGCCCTTTAACATTTCTTTGATTTGTGGTTTTAAAGCAATCCCTTAGCATTCTTTTCCATCTTTCCAGATTTGTAGGATTTATATTATTTATCTTTTCCATTTGATTAACCAGCTGAAAAATCAATAGCAGTACATTTTATCATAGTTTCAGAGGAGGCCTCTGTTGTGTTGTGCTGTGCTGCTATTTTAGGAACTAGAGCAGTTCGTGAATCTATACAAGTAGTTTGGCAACTTGCTTTTTCTCCCTTTGCCCTCCCTTTTGTTTTGGACACAACACAGGAATATTTCTGTGGCTCCACATGGTGAAAATTGATATGAAACAGCTTTGGTCGATTTTATATATATTTTTTTTTTTCTGTTAAGTAAGTTAATACCATGGAAAAAAATGGTAAGGAAGATCAAATGTTTATGCAAGACGTCATGCTGCTTTGGTGTGCCAACTCTCCAAGAGTCTATAAGGAAGCCAGCCAGACAGGCTCTGAAGCCTGCACCCTGATCCCAGTGACCTCTTAATTTTTCAAAGTTTATCTAGCCCCATCCCAGCAGTACTTGCATTGAAACCGATCCCCCTGCTCCTCAATTTTTGGCAGAAAAGGACTTCCTTCATATGGAAAAGTGTTTAATACCAATTTAATGGTCTGTCTAGCCACTGTAAACCCCCCAACCCCCTCCTTGAGTCTCCCACTGGCAAGAAACAGTGAAATTATATGCTTGAAATAGCCCTAATTCTTTTCCTCAGTATGATAGTTGCTTTTCTAATAAGCAATTAAAAAAAAAAAAAAGCATCATAGAAGAGAAACTAGCAGCTACAGAACTGAATGGCATCTTTAGTATTTTTTTTTTTTTAATAAAAACTATATTTTTTTTCATTTTCTCCTCATTTGCAAGGTCAGGAATGGGCACCAGCAGAACCAAAAAGGTTTCCATTTTAAGTCATCAGACTTGTTAGCTCTAGAATTACAAATCACGTTTATGCAAACCCACTTTTACATCAAAAAAATCTAATAAACAAGTTTATCTTTGGTTGTAAAAAGACAGACCTTCTTGGCCCAATTATAACAAAAATCCTAATAAAGCAGCTAATAAAAAGGAAATTGAGAGATGCCATAATTTTCCTAAAGCAATCAGTTTGTTACTGTAGAAAGGTGTGGATTCAAAGGAAGTTGGGACTGTCCTTTTTGTTAAGGAAAGGTCTGAAACTTTGTCAGAGGACAAATTATAGACTCACTCATCCCCTGGTGTCAGGAGAGGGAGAGTTGCAGCTGTGGAACAAAATGGCAGAGCAGAACCAAGTGATAGATGCTGCACGTTAACTTGGCATGACACAAACCTTAGAAGAGCTCTTGTTCTGGTCTTGGCTGAAATAACGTTCTTCACAGAAGCTGGTATGGGGCTGTTCTGGATTTGCACTGAAAGTAGTGTTGATAATATTTTTGTTACTGCTGAGCTGTGCTTACAGAGTCAGGGCCTTTTCTGCTTCTCACCCCACCACAACAGCAAGTAGGCTGTGCGAGAGAAGCTGGGAGGGGACAGCTGACCCCAAATGACCAAAGGGATATTCCATAGCATATGATGTCATGCTCAGCATATAAGTCTGGGCAAAGAATTAAGAAGGGGAGAACATTTGGAGTAATGGTGTTGCCTTCCTAAGTAACTGGTAAGCATGACGAAGCTTTCCTGGAGGTGGTTGAACTTCTGCCTGATGATGGGAAGGATTGAATGAATTCCTTGTTTTGCTTTGCTTGCTGCGGCTTTGCTCTACCTATTAAACTATTTTTATCTCAACCCACAAGTTGTTTTCTCACTTTTACCCTTCTCTCCCTGATCCCACCAGGAGGAAGTGAATGAGGGAACACGTGGTGCTCAGTTTCCAGCTAAGGTTATACTACAACAGCTCTAACATGCTTTTGGTTAAGTTGTTATGTTAGAACAATGTACCCTTACGCACACACCTTGAGGATGCAGTAAAAATAAATAAATAAATAATTGTTGTAACAGTGATTTGATTTGCTTTCTATATTAAAACCAAAAAAATCCATCCCCCAAATATACACTCCTTCAAAAGTGAAGAAAAAAAAAAGAAAGGATGGGAATACCAGCTACTTCCTGTGCCTTAAGGGGAAGTGTCAGAAAAGCCCTTTGGAGAGAACATGAAGGAACAGTAGTCTGCACTCCATACATACTCCTATTTGGATTTAAACCACTTAATTTTCCAGAAAGGGGAGGTGCTTTTAGAAAGGAACACTGAACAAAACCCCACAGTTTAATGGTAACAAGCTGCACTGTGTTGTGCTGAAATGCCACAGGGCAACACTTTGCACATGTCTGTGAAGGATTCAACGTCTTGAGCTGCTGCAAAGGGTAATCTACTTTACCCCTTTGCAGCATGTAGAAAACAATGGAAGAAAGTGAAAACATTCACATGGATTCAATTTATAATATTAACATTTCCTTGAGTGAATAAAAAACAAATAACAGAGAAGCTAGAGTGACTGTTTCTTCTCTCTCTCTAGAAATGCAAGTATATGCTAATAACTCCAAAAGTCAGAGAATCTGGCACTTCCAGTCAAATAACACCAAGGGAGATACTTAGCAGGTTCTCAGGCAAAGGCTTACCATTCCCATTGCCTCCTATACTGCCACTCTGCTAATATCCATGACACCTTCCTGCAGCTGAAAAAGATCCCATCAGGTTGACAACACCAAATGTCTGCACTCCAAAATATTATGATATTGTGACACATCTTCAGCTCTTTGGGAGTGGTCAAGAGGGAAAAGTACCCTATCAAGTTGTTCCATAGCAGTCCCAGGGCTGATGTCCAGCCTGCTAGGCTTCAATGTGAGTCCCAATCTCAGACTGCAGGCCAGGAATTAAAATAAATGTTATTCACTTTCATATGGCTGTCAGAGAGGTAAGCAGTTGCAGAAGTGAAGAAATGAGGGAGATTGGAAAGGGAAGAAACACATGAAGAAACACAAAGTTCAGACGGAGCTTTCCTGGACTTTCTGATGTCTCCAGAGGACACGTTCTGCACAGCCCTGGAGAAGGCCAGTCTTCACTGTAAGATCAGTGTTTTATCTTACATTTTTGAGTTCTCAAGCAGTGCCAACACATCAGGAATTGCAGCTTTCAGGAAGTAATTCAGACTTTATTTCTTTGGCAGCAAACAATATGCTCATCCCTAATTCCCTTTCTACATACCACATGGTGGCACAGCCCTGGAATTATGTCAGTCTCAACACACCATATGTGCTGTTAAACACAGTACAGCTCGCACACTCTGTAACCACAAAGAATCTGAAGATGTGAATGAGGGACCTTTTCTAAAAAATGGCTCCAAATGATCAAAGCAAATAGAAGTTTCTTTGAAAAAAAACAAGTTATGATATACATCATGATGCAAGTTATCCAAGACTATGAAAGTACCCAAACTACTCTAGTTGTGCAACTGTATTTTTTTAATTTCTCTAAATCCACTGCACTGGGTAACTAATGAAATAGGAGGAAGGGTATGAAACATTATGCTTGAGGATGGTTTGGAAATCTATAGAAAAAATGTGCAATTAGTTATTATACGTTTGCTCAATACTTCTGAAATGTGGTTATGGTACTATGTAATCATAACTATTCTCACTTCTTTGGGGTCCTACAGTTTAGTTTACAAATAGTTCATCTGGGCAGTTTTCCCCAATTGTATCCTTTCACTGAGTGCTCTTTTCTTACCCCCAGAGATCAAAGAGATGTTTCTGTGGTTTGCTGTTCCATTCACATTCCTGCTCCCTCCTCTCTTCCTTCCTTCCTCTGCCCTCACTGCAGCACATCACCAGCAGCCTCAGGCACAAATCACACACAGCCGCACACCAGCCACCCCAGTTCAGATGAATTCATGAAGCCGACATCCTGCTCTGGACGTTAACTTGTGTTTCAACAGCACCCCAGCTCTCACTTTCAGTGCACTGAATTCTCTACTAGCTTGGCAATTGGTGCCTGGGCGTCTGTCTAATTTTAAGGTCTGATTTTGATTATAAGTCAAATCAAGTACCTTTGAGTATTTGGAAAAACAGATAGGAATGAGTCTAGTAGGTAAATGCTAATTTAGGAAAAAGTCTCCAGATTTTTTTTTTCCTGGACTGCACTGCCATCTCATTCCCAAATTGCCTTGGGAAGGCTGAAGTTACTTGCTTCATTAGGTACAGGACAGCAGTTTTGTTTTCTAAACAGGAGGATTCTGGTGCAGCTGGGTACTAAGAGGAAAGACTTCATTCGACAGGGGCATCAAATACAGAAATCACTTCTCAGAGTGGAACATCCTCCTATTCGGTTAATTCAGGGAAAGTTTTACCGAATGCTTTAAAACAAAAGAGTTATAGCTTTTTTCCTGGCATTTTACTGGATAATGGTCAACTGAGAGCTTGAATCAAGACCAGCTACAGCAGATCATGACACATCTCACCTATTACTTGTTTTCTTTTTATCCCATCATACAACAAGCTTGTACACTGTTAGAAGTTCCCAACAAAAACAGGCTTGCACAATTAGCGGTTTCCTCACAAGCATTCGTTTTCCATACATTAACATACAGACATCCTCTACACTGTTTTGCCTGTGGGGCTAGCCTATCAAAACCAACTTAGTCTAAGCAAAACCTGCACTGATATTTATCTGCGTTTTCAGGGAAGCTGAATGATTTTTTGAAAGGCACGATTAAATATTACTTGTGAACCATTCCGTAAATAATCCTTGCACATGGTGCATTGCAGTACTGAATATTCAAATCCCCAGCTATTCTAGCTGGACTCTCAGGTACATGGTAAGTTACAGGTTTCCCTAGAGGATAAGCAAAACTTTCATCTCCATTGTGAATATTCACAACTATTTATTTCAAAATCACTGTCACAAGTAAGTCTGTTATATAACACTGTTGAATTTGTTGTCAAGGCAAACAGCTCTCTCAAGACCTTCCCTTGCATTTAATTAAGCAAAATAAATTTTGAGGAAGGAAACAAAGGAACAGAGCAAAACAGAGTTAATAGTTAAAAAAGTATATTTTAAATATCAGGGGTTTTTTTACAGCTTTGAGTAATAATACCAGAAAACTACAGTATGTATGAAAACAAGGACAAATAAAATAATTATGAAAATAAGCAACTAAATATGTATGCATATCACCTCTCAGTCCATGTGGAGAATACGTGGCTATACTTGATAGGAAGAGGCGTGTCAGAAGTGCACTTCATAGGAAGCTCCCCAATTCCTCCTTTCAGAACTTTTCATTCTACAGCACATGTGGATGGCATTGTCCTGCTCTTCAGCTTGCTTGAAAATGTTTACAGTGTATTGTTAGTTCACAGTTAATAAAGGACACAGTATAAGAGCACTACCAAACAGTATTTTTGGTGGAGCAGAATAGGTCTTAATTACAAACAAATGAGCTTCAGAAAAAAAATGGAACATCCACCTCCCCTCCCAAAACTGGCAAGGGACAGGTTTATTTTCCCAAAGGAGCTCCTGTTGCTAACACATCTCATGAAAATACATACATCAAACTGTAAGTCCAAAACAGAACCTGTCTTCAAATACTGCTCAATAAAAATCTACGATCCCTGGAAAACCTCTAAAATCCCCAGCAACCTCTAGGCTTGAAGTAACCATTTCCTCTGTATACAGCACACCTCTTCAGAACTGCAGCCATTTGGCAGTGAGTTTGCAAAGCCACAAAAGGATGGGAATTAGCCATGTCAGCATCTTCCATGGCTGCAGAACATAGCTCAATCCTTCACCCTGCCAAAAGTCAGTTGTAAAATGTCAGCATGACAGCCTAGAGGAAGGTAATCCTCACCAGCTGTTTCCAACTGAAGCCAGCCACATTGGTAGCACAGCAAGCACCAACACATCAGCTAAAAAGCTACCTGAGAAGTGATAAAGATGAAGTCTGATTCTAGGCTCAATAAAATGCCTCTAGGATGTTGACAGTATTTAGTTCATTTTGGCCAGCTGATTCAATAGAGATTGTTGCAATATGCTAGCCACACACAGCAGCAAGATATTAAAGAGTTCAATACTGGCAATGAGCAATTCTCATCAATCTATCACCTTCGGAGAACAAAGAAAACCCCAAGTATTCTTACACAGAACTGCTAACCAGAGTAGCACAGCCTAAATTAATTTCTAACCTTGATTAATAACCAGATTTTATTAATAGGTAGGCAGAAAGAGTGGGGTTTTTTTGTTTCTCTCCGGTGTGTCCCAGCTACTGCCTCTCCACACGTGCTATGAGGCATGTGCAGCCTGTAAAGAAATATTAAGTGAAGCACAACAATTCACCAATAATTCACAGCATGTTCAGTTAAACTTGGAGGGGGTGAGACCAAACAACCTGTCTCATCTTTCCCTATGCTTTTGCTGATAATATCTTTAGAGATGTCAGATTTGTTCTTACTTGTTCATCTTAATATCTTCCTTTACACATACTGAAACAACAAAAGAGTTCTGTAACATATGTGTAGAAATGATGAAGGCTTACAGCTGTCATCTAAATATTTTTATTGAAACTATAATTAACTGTTTCTAAGAGCTTGGCTTTACTACAAAGATAAGTCAGAATAAGAGTATTAAGTTTCCTCTGTTATCAATCAGCAATTTTTGTTCTAATGCCACAAAGTGTAACTTTGAGGCATCCTCTCTTTTTACGTCTGTTTTGCTCAAGGGAAAAGTGACAGCTTTTTCTTATGTTATACACTATTACACAACACAGCTTCAGCCATGTGCTTATGCTATACTAAATGCACCATTCTGCTATCTACACAGATAGCTAAATTTAATTACATTAATAATTGTTGTGGTTTAGTATGGTGCCAAAATTTACCTCTTAGCTTGTTAGACGTACAATTTAATTAGCAGCAGTGAATACAATCTTAAATGAGTCATAATTATTTAAGGGGTTTGTCTGTTGTTGTTTCTGCACCACCTAAACAAACTGAGTTACTTTCACTGTGTTAGGGAAAGCTGAAGCTACAGCCCAGACACTTACAGCATGAGGAATCTTTGGATCCACTGACCTCAGTTTTGAGGGCCAGCTACAACAATATAGTAATTTCAGTAAGTGTCAACATTGAAGATTCTTGGAAGTTTAGTTTCATTTGATTTGCACTAAACCTACATTAGCCCTTATATTTCAGATAGGCTCAGCCCAGGGCTTTATGTTGACCAACACTCACTCTCACCTGGAGCTTTTTGTTTCTGATACAGGACAGAGTGAAGCCCTATCAGGTTCTTTCCTCTCTAACATAAGCAAACCCAAATCTCCTTAATTTGAATTCAAACTAAATCCTCTTTATCTCAGATATGAAGATGATAATGCATGCTTGTCACCCTCTTGCAATCAACACAACCTTAAGCTTGAGCAAGCCCTGATTTTAGCCAGCTGGTAATCACTATTCATTCCTCTACATTTATTTTAACCATAATAGCCATATACCATAAACATCACCCTTACAGCTTGGGGGGGGGGAAGAAAAAAAAAAAAAAAAAAAACCAGG
>JAAGNO010017107.1:142223-169212 GCA_033439905.1 Ceryle rudis
TCAAATGCTAATTGTATATTTCAATAAAATTTCCAAGAAAGCCACGTAAAAATAAGTAATTTTTTCCTCTGAAATGGATGTTTCAGGGTTTGGGGTTTTTTTAAATATACACTAAAACGGTTTAAAATTTGTACACACAGTGAAAAATAACATCAAGAACTTCAAATCATTTTGGTGAAGCTTTGCAGGGATAGATTTGCTAAGGGATACAAAAATTTACACAAAGAATTAATGGGTTGCATTGTGGATGCAGCAGACTTTATTCACAGGTTAATACAGGAGTTTAGCTGGTACAGTGATCAATACTGACCACAGGCTTCTCCATTTCTAAGATATCCTATGCTTGTTTAAAACAATCCTACAAAGGAGAGCTTAATACTTTTGCCACTGGTGTCAACAAGAGGAATTCCTGCCAGCCTTTCCAGCTCTCAAGAAGGTAAAGCACACCAGTATGCCAGGGAGAACATAACATATAAAATGAGACACTCAGCCATCTCATCAATTACCCAGGCAGTATTCAACAATACATTAATGTTCAGTAAGAAAATGACTACATTTCTTTTCTACATTCTCTGCAGTACCTCTGACTTAGCAGCCATTGCAGGTGCAATTTTATATATTTCACATGAAGGAAAACTATCACTGTGTTTCCATGATGCACAGGGAGCACTTTCTTCAGAGGCTCTCAAAGGCAAATTGTGATGGAAGATTTCTTTCACGAGGCTACAAAGATCTGTCTTGCAGCACTGACCAGGTGGCCTTGATAGGATTTAAGATCATCCTAACCCACTTTCCAATTTTTATCATATTTAACTAATGAACCACATTTATTCCTGGCATCACAGTTCACTTGAAAAATCACTGAGATTACCATTAGACATTAACTTGGGCAAGCAGATGTAGAGACTGATTAACGATTATTTCCACTTTTAAATACTGAGGAAAATAGGAGTTGTTAAATTCTGAGACGTCGACACCCACACGGAGACCTGCCAATCTTAACAGAGCTTTCCACAGCAGGGAAGAGGAGCAAGGGCTCTTCTCGGCACAGCCAGTTTCAAGTTTGTGTCCCAAAAAAGAGACAGGTTTCTGAAAATAGTGATTCTGCTCAGACCTGATGTACTTTTCTATCCTCTTGCTCACTTTAAATAGCACTTAAAATTTTAGGTCAAATTAAACAATAAAGCAAAAAGCACTTATTCTTAAAAATTGTGGACAATTTCAGTCATTATAAATGTGATAGTTTAATGCAGGCAAAGGCAGCCAGATGCAGCACAAACAGGCAGGTGCTGAACAAGTTTTCTACCATAGGCAGCTTTGCCAGCATATATCTGGCCTGCATACCCTTGCTATTTATGACCTGGACATCTCTGGAGAAATGACTGCCAAGTGAAAAGTACTGTACCAATTTGTGGGGTGGTTTTGTGATGTGTATAAATGAGTTCTTGGATAGGCTTAAATTCATACTGACTTGTGATTTAAATGCAAATTTAAATTCTAGTACGTCTAAAGGGGAAAGGTTTGCACATTGCTATGCAAGTCTGCCAGCTGGCCTCCATCATGACTTTCTTCCTTTGCTTTTAAAACTAAAGCATGAAGCTTAAAACAGTTGATTTAATATTTAGCATTATAGAAGGTAGTGTTCATATGAGGGCCCTGGAGAGAAAAGCTTTTGAGCAACCGGAGGAGTCACTAAAAGTCAGTACTCCTAGGACATATCAGTTGCATTACTTTTATATCTCACCTCTAATGACAATGGACTGGGAACTACCAGAGTTTGCCAAGCACTGATAAAGAATGACTGGTATTGAAAATTAAGTTAAACATTATATGTTAGGCTAAGTATATGAGTATTCTTGGATAAAACAAGGAGGAGTGAACAAGACAGTAGTGGTGTCTTCCAGCTTTAAAACACTAAGGTGATTTTTAAGGTGGAAAATTCACTTCTGTATGACAAACACCCAACGCTTATAACTGTGCAGTTTCAGGGGCTTGTTACAGATAACTAGATAATCGTCTAAATACTAGATAACACACACCTGGCACTTCCTGCATTGGATACTTATCTCCCAAGTCTTCTCGTACAAATTTTCGCCTTCTTCAATGTTCTGTCATCTACTGCTTAGAACTGCTTTTTCTACTTCGTTTAACATCATTAGACTTCAGTTACTATATTTATTCTAAAGTGGCTTTGTGACCACCAAAACTAGATGGAAAATTCCTTCAATGTCCATGCGAACACACATCAGACTACTTACCATGTTACTATAATGCCCCAGGTGATGATCCTGCAGAAATTCAGAGATATTAGCTTTAGTTTCCCCATAGAACTGATTTAAAAGCAATCTGTAAAGTTAACAAGCAGACACACAGCAGGATAAAATAAAAGCCAGCTGAACTTTCACTCTTTTTTTTTTTTTCCAGGATGAGTAAGGCACACAAGAATCATTATCCTCTCCAAATATTGTATAAGATGTTAAAAGGCTTTAAAAATCAGAGGCACTTATTTAAAAGTGCATTTAAATATTTACTGTGTACGTTGTGACCTCTCAACTTGGTGCTTGGCTTGCAGCTCCTGTAACAGATACAGTACTCTTATACTTTTGGTACCGCTGCCAGAGCCCAGATCCTCCACTCTTATTGGAAGGTAAGTTAGAACAAAACCACTACACTTGGATCATATTCAAAGTCATTCAGTCAGCCTATTGCTTCCATAAACTTCTATTAACAATGAGAAACAAGAAGCTATTAACTATTGCCCACTACCAGCATTTTTTATTTACTATTTTTCTTTAGAATTGTAGTTTTATTTTCTCTTTTAGCAAACCAGGAACAGGTTAAATTTTCTTCCAAAATTTCCACCTAGGTGTAATGCACTTTTCTAGTACCAAGTTAGGAAGATGAGCTACCTTGTTATGAGACATATTAGCAGAAATGCCTGTATGCTTGCTTAGTAATGAAAACCTGTCCTTACCGGTGTCATAATAATCAGAAATCCCATCTTTTCCTAGCCAGCTACCAATTTTCTTCTTTCCTCAAAATAAATAATGTCTATACTATACTCGTCTATTATACTTCTAGATCCATGCCAAAAAATGTTCACATCACAAAGACCTTGTGATTTAAATGCATCATGTGAGACACAGCACAGTAACAAATAGAGCAGGAGAACAGGTTTGCACATGACAGTGTAACAAACAGTTGTCTAAGGTGTGGAAGAGGAGTAGGAAACACACGCTACTGCTAGAGCAAGAGCCTCGGTTGCCGGCAGCAGCGGTGGCTATTACTGATCTGTTCCACTGTACAAAGGAACTCTGAAAAAATGCTATGTTATTAAAATACAGATGTGTGTAGAGAGCTTAATTCCTTCTAAATATGTCAGCATAGCCTGAGCTATGCCATCTTTCTCACAGCTATCAAGGCGGCTCTGTGCACAGCATCCATGCAGAAATATCATCTGCCCTACATATGGGGGAGAAGCATTACAATTTCACTGAGCTGAAGATAATCTACATCTATCCAGAAATTTGATAAATGTAATTAATCACTTTAAAATGTGAAAAACACAAATTTGGCAAAGATTTATTTTCCCTGCCCATCCACTGGTAACAGCTCCAAGCAAAAACCCTCCTCACTTCAACATAAATATGTAGCAGTCTTCCAAGAAAACAACCCTGTAACCACAGTTGCTCAGATTGACGCAAGTTGCTGGGGATAGATAATAGAAATATTAGTGAACAAGAATGAGAGTTATTTCTGTGCTTGCTCAGCATATCCAGAAGACTGTTATTAAAACTCCACAAAGTTTTAGCATCACACACAATTTGCAAAGAAAGAAGACTAAGATTTTATGTATTTTTTCCACTTAAGCACAGAACATTGGAATTATTTGAAAGACCATTTAATCTGCAAGATATTACAACACCTTCTTTGGGCATTGAAATATTGAACACAGCTAATTTACTTTGGGAAAATATTGTTGATACTTCAGTACCACATTTCATAGCTAACTGGTTTATACATACAAACACAAATAGATTGTTCAGATTATAAGCAGTCAGTGATACCATATCTATTCCTGAAACATAGCGGTGAGGACAGAAGAACAAAGACTTGCATATTGTTTTGGGTCACCAGTGCTGTGTCAGGCTCATCTAGGTGCATGTGATCCTACTCAAGATACCACTTGGCTCACCACTGTTAGCCTGTTGTATTAGTGTTACAATGCACATGTGACCTGATGTTCCGTTATGTCACAGTACAGTCAAGGGAGGTATGTGGCATATATAACCACTTTGACAATGCCAAACCTCGGCTCTACTATAGTTAACACCTTTTTTTGAAGTGATTCACGTGTAAAAAACAAATCTGCAGCCTTTGTATCACAAGTGTTTCTCCTTCCCAGCATGACCCCATGCTTCATGTATTCTCCAGCAGAGGACACAACAGCCAGCTGCTAAAATAAAGTCACATGTTCAGCAACTGGTAGCACTCCTGTTGGACTTTCCCCAGCAGAAGCTGAGCAGATTTGCAAGTCCTCCCCAGGGAACTGTGGAAAAGTCCCTTACAACAGTAAAAACCACCAAAGGACAATCATCATTCAAACAGCTTACCCTGTTCTTCTCCCAACACCAATAAATGGGAAGAAAAAAAACAACCCTAAATTCAGGAGCAAGAGTTAAGGGCTGTTCTGAATTAAAAATCCTGGCTGGTGTTTAAGAGCAGAACTTAAGTTACCAGCTGAATGCATGAAATGTAATGACATACAGATAAACACAAGTCTTAGTGAAATATAACACAAGTAAGAAGAAATACTTCAATTTAGTTTGGTGCTTTTCTATTTCACAAAGACTTGGCAAGTCAGAAGAGCCAACAAATCAAGCCAGAGAATGATCTAAAACCCAAAGACAACCAGAGTTACTAAAAATTACTAGTAGGAAAAAACCTTATATCCTTTAAAAGGACAGAGCTGTTTTTAACATCCCTTTTAAAATATACATCTGCCTCCAGTGCTCAGGTATCAGATGCTTCTTTTCCATTTTCTTCTAACTTGCCACACACTTTTCTTTCCTACCATCTGCAATCATAGCCACAAGAATACCCAGGGCAAAACGTTCACTCTCCCCTAAGCAGAGAGCCCCTACTTCAAAACAAAGCAAAAATCTGATTTATCAAATACAGAACATAACAGCAGCATTTCAGACATCAAATATCCTCATGCTAAAATATGTATATCCTTGACAAACTAATTGTTTTTCTGTGGCACTGTGACCTAGACAAAGTCTGAACCGGTTCTGAAGTCCTGATCAGGAGGCTGACAGCAGGAAGAGTGATGGATGGCAAAGGCAGCCACTTGCTCTGGTTGAGCAGGCTCCACTGTACCGCCCATCCATCACTCTGACAGCTAAAGAAATTCTGTACAAATTTATCTACAGGGCACTAAGCAGGCAGAAGGCAGAGCATATATCCCACCAGCTGAAAGAGTAGATAACCAGAGAGGAACATTAGGCCATTTAGTTTCCAGAAGTAAATTGGTAAATCCCATTTGAATCCCCTGGCTAGGCAAGTGAAAATATGCCAGGAGAAAGGCTATGGAATTACAACTGTGAAAATGGTAATGATGTAGTAAAAATAAAAATTAAGTTGCTGGAAAGAGATTTTTCTCCTCACAGATTTTATTTAAAGAGCACAAAAATAAGACAAAAACAACAACAAAACCACAACCCCCCCCCAAAACAAACAAAAACCAAACAAGAAACAACAACAAAGAAAACGCACACAAAAAATAGCAAACCAACCAACCAAAAAACACAAAACCATGCACAAAAAAACCCAACCAACCAACAAAACCCACAAAAGGAACAAACACCCCCTCCCTGAAAAAAAACCCCAAAACAAAAACAAAACAACCAAACAAAACACCACCCCAAATAAACGAAAACTTAGGAAGAGCCTGGGCGCTTGGGCGATGTGTGTACACTGTAAAGAGGAAAAAGATGAAAGGCCATAATGTAATTGAGTCCCTGAATACCAACAGATGGAGTTTTAAATCAGGACTTGAAAGGCACAAAGACTTAACTGTCTCTGCCAGTTTTGCAAACCATAAATAAAGTAATACTCTGCATTATTTTGCACGATGACAATATTCTCTTCTGCACATACACTCCTTCCCAAGCTGACACAGCGTGTGCTTGTATCATATTGGTCACGCCCGTTAATGCAATTCACCAGAATAAACTTTGCCTCATCTAATAATAATGCATCTTAATGTTCAGTATCTAAGGATCAAACAAAAGCTGACACTTCTGTTTTATACATAGAGGAGACAGATTAGTCTGTGGCAGGTGAAAGGACGTGTTTTAAAAATTAAGCTGTAGTCAGGACGGAGTTGGGCAAAAGAAACTCAGACCCCTCAAAGGTGTCCAGTTTATAGCTTCTGCCTTTCACTTTTCCTGTTTAAAAGGCAGCAGACTGCAGCCCAATTGTACCAAAATATGCTGGGTATTTATCTTGAGGACTTCCTGCAGATGATACTGTGATTTTGTATAGATTGGAAGACTGAAGAATTGAATACTCATATTACATAAACAACTGCCTGTCAGACTCAAATGTTTTCCTGCAATAAGGGGGAGAACCATAATTGCCCAAACTGTTTTGTTTGCTTTTCAAACAAACATCCTGCTTTAATCAATCAACACTAATTAGTAAATTGGTGATCTGAACAACATCTCTTGCTTTGTTTTAATAAAATCCTGTAATTTCTGATACTGCACTCACACGCTTTGCTAAGTAAAGGTTGTAAGGGTGTTCTTAGAAATACTTGATCATTTTGCCATTATACAGGCACCGACTTTCAAGTTAACTGCTCTCCAAATAACTGTTGCATTGTTACTTTCAATTCAATGAGACGTACTGAAAAAACAAAACCCAAAAACCCCAGCCTGTGATGCTTACACATACACACTACTCATCTTCATTTCCACGCTGCAGAAGTTGCAAACTTTTAAACATGTTCTTTTCACGCTGAAAGAACACACACCCTGGCAACTGATCTCAAAGTAACCACTCCTGTTCCAAAGAGCCAAGTTCCCACAGACTCTGGAAGCACTATTATCAGGTAGAAAGAGTGACTGATTCAGCATTACAGTAGCTGTAGTGACAACATGCACATCTAAACCCAAGATGTTGGTTTTACATTTGTCTACTTAAATAGCTGCTATGGGCAAATTTAAAGAACACCTGACTGCACAAACCTTTTACCTCTTCTGTCTGGCTAATTGCCTGCCAGTCATTGGTTACTTTTTAGGAAAATTAATTCAGGAAGTTAAAAACAAACAAAAAAACCCCGCACAAACAAACCAAAACCCAAACCAAACAAAACAACTAAATGACCACAGTTTAATTTACCCAAAGAACTTCAGGTCCTCTTTAGAAGCACAACTGGCAGTTCTACCCCATGCTCCCTGAAAGCTCCAGTCCTGCTGTGATCTTACTTTTGCAATTTCACCTGAAAAAGCAAATCAGAATGTTATTAAGGCAGCCCTATTGAAATTCTTTCAGGGTCAATCTTCATTTAATTAAATTATTTGATTTCCATTTGTAAGTTCAGTGTTACTATTCAAAATAAACCCTGCTATTATATTAATAACTCCAAAGGAAGTCACGCCATGCAAAAAGCATTTGGTTTGGAAAGAGGTTTTGACCATGAAGAAGAGTAATCAAAGAAGTGCAGCAGCATTCAAGAGACAACTTGAATAGGTGTCTCTTTAATAATGCTTAAACTGTCTACTCCAGATCACAATGCTGGTGTTGTTCTTGCTTGGCTGGCCATATGGAAATTAAGCTTTTCCCCTGTTCTTCTCCCCTGTTTTCTTAATGTTGGCTTCTGAGACATTTAATTACACTCTGTCATAAAACTGGGTGTTCAGTCTGACAGGAACAAGGATCACCTAACTGCTATTGTGGTCACTAGAGCACTTGTATAGGCAATGGAGGTGAAAACCTTTACGCTTTAGAAAGGGAAGAAAATGCATTTCATCAGTCACAACACAATGCCTCTCCTAAGCCTAAACAATTGCAAATGTACAGGCTTTTGGACATTGCCATATTCACAATAAGGCCATTCATGTAGACTTTGCTGAGGCAAGTTAGGGCAAAAGGGTCAGAGGGCTATGAACTTTGATCTATGGTTTCAAATTTGGCAGGCCTTAAAAAACCTCCTGCTTCAGTAAGTTTCTTGATTAACCTAATAAGAATTACACAAGAAGTGCTGTGATCTTAGCACTGCATCAGATTAGCTGCCTAGACGGTGTTCTGTGAAGCCTAAAAATCTCATCAAGAAGCATAATGAGAAATAGACGATGGAAGTGCTGAGAAAGAGGTCTCGAGTTTGTGTTTTAATCATGCAGGCAAGGAATTGAAATGAAAGTTACCTGAGAGATGCATTTTCTAAAGGAGCAGAGTATTTGTCTGTAGAAACATATTATGTTTTAAACTCTGAAGAAAATACAATTAACAAAAAAGAAGTCTCAGAAGTGTTTTCAAGATGAACCTTCAGTAATTCAGAAACACTTTGTTCTGTTTTCAACTTCTACACAGAATACCAATATTCATATTTATGACAAATTCTATCAAACAGTTCAACAAAAAAATGCCACCATAAGCATTAAGAATATCAACAGCTATCTTAGTTAAAGCATGTCAAAGGAGGAAGAAATCTAAGTTATTACAAAGGCAAAAGTCTAGCAATTAATTAATTAAGCCATTAATATATTAAGAACTTTGTCCATTTAATTAACTACCACTGTATTAGCCCATTTTACATTATATTAGTTATATTTGATTAATTTAATACACTATCTTTTAGTTACCAGGATCATTCTTTTGCCAGGGATATGTTTTGAAAAACTTCACTGCTAACGTGAATGGAAATGCGAGTACCCACAGCAAGTCTACTCTTCAAAAATATTAAGAATTCCATGAGAAGAACTACATAATAAAAAAATATAATGAATATTCACCCATCTTTACAAGGGATCTGCAGACTAGAAAATTATTAAGTGAACAGGTTTTGTTGTCCTGGTTTCTAGTGGCTCACACAGATGTAAGGAGTCAGGCTTAGAAAGTGGCTCATGCAGAACAGTTCTCTGTTCGCTTCTGGATCAAGTGCCAGCAAAGGCAATTGGGCCCATGCCTTTAAAAGCAATAAGAAAAAAGTGCCCAGCTACATGATTAATTTAAAAAACAAAATAAATCCAAACCTACACCACCACCTCACTGTTCCTTTTAAAAAGACTTCTGGTCCTATTTATAAGGTGCTGAGTCCCCCTTTAATAAAGGGTGCTATCCAGGATCAGGTCCCTAGGCTTCCATACTCATTTTAAGTATGGAACTGCATTTTAAAAATTCAGAAATATTTTTGAGCATCCCAAAGCTCCATGGAGAGTTGCTGTTCAAAAGGACACAAAGCCTTCCTATAAAAGTCATGATAAACTACAATATGACAGTGTAGCAGTGCTAGGCAGCTGCGTTAGTCATTAAGTTGATACTTAGCCACAAGTTTTGATATATCTTTAGCATCTTGCACTGTATGCTCACGCATCAGCAGCAAAATGTTCCCCAGGAAATATTCCAAAATTGTTTCTTTGAAAAGTAAAGTTCATTTGTGGGTCAATGGGGTAATTATGGCAGAATGAGCCTGCCTACCTCCAAAAACAGTTTTACATTCCAACAGTGCTCCTTCCCATGATCTCAAGCTACTAATTTCTCCTGCTCCATGTGCTTCTTCTCTTATGAAAAGAATAACAATAAAAGAGAGCTAATCAATACTATCAGTTAGGAATCATCTCATACAACAGGATTATACTCTGAAATTGAAAAAAGAAAACATTAAGTCTGCTTTGCACTCACTAACATTCATATTTGTAATGCTGTTTCATCTAAATGCTACTATATCAATTATCTGCTGTGATGGAGGCCACAAAAATGCACAATGAAAAAGTGTGTTTTCAAGACTGCTTATAATTTTCCATCATCACTAAGTTTTCTGTGGCAAAATTTGGAAGAACCTGATATGGTATCTTGTATATATATCAAGGATTCAGGAGAACCATGAGGGAAAATCCTCCAAGAAGTTTTCAAGTTACAGTACAATAAAACCTGGTGCCAAGTCAAAAGAAGCATGCTGAGATGAGATGCCTAACTTACTAGGAAGCAGTTTACATATACAAGTCCTACTAATTACAAGATATCAAATTTATCTTCAATTAAGCAAACCTTTTATACTGTCTATCTTGCACACTTTTATTACATTTGTAAGAACACTTTTTCCAATCAAGCATGTTAACAGCAAAATTTAAATGTGACATGAGTAAACTATCCTTTATGGTCAATAAAGCACTGAAAGAAAGTAAGTGCTAAGAGTAAAAAAGAAACTCAAAAGCACATTGAAAATATCTGTGTATTTTAAAGGATGGAGCAGACATGCCAGCTCTGTTTACTGTGCATAGAAACAGAAAGCTACATTCAGTGCAAACACAGCTACAGACACAAAGGCAGAGTGGTGGCACTTCATGGCAGTCCCCTTCAGTCACTTGTGACAACAGTCAGGGTAAAGCTCTAGAGGACACTGTAACAAACACAAAGTAGCCTTAAGAAATAATTCACTGACATAGCAGAAACCCAACATTCAGAGCTTGGAGTCCTGCTTGACTTTTCACTTCTGTTCTAGTTCATCAGGTCACCCCCGAGGTGGTAGCTGCCCAACAGAGCCCTCTAGGCTCAGCATCAATGTTAGCAGTCAGAAGAACAAGCTCACACCAGCTGCAGCCAACCATGTAGAAAGGCCCTTGCGGCACTGGATCATGACTTCTCCCTGGGTGTTAGCAACTTTCATGCTGCCAGAGCTGAATTTTTCAACCCCCAAAAGATCAGACCAAGTGCATTGGCAGCAAATAGCCCAGGGTTTGCTAGGTTTGATCCTTACTTATCACCCTGATATATTTGCCTTCTAGTTTGTAAGACAAATATTTAGTTCATTAGCAAGTCTAAGCAACTCTCCAAACAATTAACTACATAAATTATGTTTAAAACTCAGTTTGATGTTGTATTTCAGCCGCCACGAGCAGAGAACAATAGTTTGGACACATGAACTACCACACAAGTATAGAACAGTATCTCCAAGAGAAAGAGTTTCAGTAAGTTTTCTATACACCCAGGAGCACTGTGCTTATAAGTCTCCATGAACTTGTACACCCAGGAGAAAGTTAGCAATGCTGTAGGACAGATCGGCATCAGCTGCAGCTTTAGCTGAATCCATTAGTGTTCTGCCAATCTCCGAGCTCAACTTTAAAGCTGGCCCCTTCTCCTACTGACAAAACCATAAACACTGTAAACTGACAGAATTAGTAGTTCAGTCAAACCAACAGCATGTAAACTTGCTTTGTGGATTAACTGGGAACACTCAAATACAGGGAAAGGTGATTTTTCTAATGGTGTGGGGTTTTTATAAGCAGATAGATACTGGAAACTCTTTTTAAAAACCCAGCATGTGTGGTGGTAGTGGCAGGTTCACTGACTCTGCTGCAGCTTGAGCCCCTAGTCATACCTGCGCTTCCAAAGGAGTGGCTTATGGAGCTCACCCAGACAGCCAGTGCGGGCCCGGGGATGGACCTGGACCTGAAATTAGCACAGTTCACACATGCATAAGTCTCATGAATAGACACAAAGTCATGGTAATGCAGCTTTTCTTCTCCAGACATGAACCATGTAGATGCTGTCCTGTGCGAAAGTGCCAGCTTTGGCCAGACAGAGCTTGTGGGGTGAACAGCCTTGATAGCACCCTTCACATATGACTTTAAAGTGGCTGAGATATTTTTAATGAAATTGAAGACAATAGTACAATTTCTTAAGAGCAGTGAAGTGAGGTTTACAAAACTTTCTATCAAGTATGGGATAAACATTAACCATGACATTAATGTGTTCTTGCTGCTTAACAATATACCTACTGCTCAGTAATAAGTTTGGAACATAGGTCTAGTTCTAAATTTGATTCAAAAGCAAGTAACTGCCTGACACTCTCAAGGATGCTGCACTTTGGTTGTGAATGAGAGGAAAAAAAAAAAAAAGAAATTCACAAGATGAAAATTTATCTGAAAAGAGTTTGCTTTACAAGGCAAACACACAGCAAGCAATACAACTTTCATATATATATTGAAATTCAGAGCCTCCTCCTTGAAAAGATTTTTCTATCTACATACTATCAGCTAATTGAAAATGTTTGCTTAAACTCTCTATCAAGGCACACTGAAAACTGATCAGGAAGTTTTAATGTTATTTAGCTTCAGAATCATCTAAACTGCTGTGAAGATCTTTAACCAGATAGGCAGAGCAGAATCCTTTCTTTTCATGCAGGTATGAAAAAAAAAATCCATTTAAAAAGAGATAAAACCTATACTTACTGGTTTCACTTCTATTATGACAGTACTTCCAGATTTATAACTGCTGAACTGTTGAGTAAACGTTTTTGCTTCCTCCTTCCCTAAATACTTCAGCCTAATCTTACAGTACATTCACAGAACTGACACCATGCCAACCAGTGAAGTGCAATGTCTCCTAAATCAAGATTAATCTTCAAATAAGAGAGCATAAGGAACAAAGGTGTCTACAGCATCTCAAAATCTGTATGAGAACAGTTCAAATACATTTGACATGTTAGGTTAAACAGTCCCAGCAGCGGTCTGTACCATATCCCCAAGGCAGATGCATCAGTCATGGAAACTACTATGTTGCGCCTGTTTACCTAGAAATGCTCCGATTTTAACCCTAATGGTCTGATAGGATGGGCAGAACTTGGGGCTGAAAGAGGCAGGCAGTTCGACTCTGAAAACAGATTTAAAAAACTAGTTCAAGCTTTGCTAGCCCCACCTCCCTTTAAAACAGGGATTTTGCAATGATTAAATAACTTGTGAGGACTACAAGGCTGTTTGATTGATTGTATTGTATCTAAAGCTTTGCACAGGCTCCTTAGGAGTGTTACTAAATACAGATGGTTCTCAATTTTGACATAAGAAATGCAGCTCCCAAGTAGGAAAATATGCATTTATCAACAAATTTGCTTCTCTGAAACCTTTACACTACTGGCTATTTCTGTCATCGGCACTTAAGGTATATTTCAATTTTCAGCCACATCAACTTCCTACTCCACTCATGATTGTTATTATTTGTGCTCTCTCTCAAGCTGCTAATCCTAGCAGTGAACTAAAAAATGAATGCATCCAGAACAAAAAGTATGGTTGCTAAAGAGCTCAAATCTAGACTAGAAACAA
Organism: Ceryle rudis; assembly: GCA_033439905.1. NCBI lineage: Eukaryota > Metazoa > Chordata > Aves > Coraciiformes > Cerylidae > Ceryle > Ceryle rudis. The sequence continues at coordinate 155,549 of JAAGNO010017107.1, forward strand.
GTGGCAACAGATTGTACGGACAGACAAGCATCATAAAGACACATCAGCAAGCAAATCAGTGACCACTTTCTCTCAGTATCTGGGAAACAACAATTCTTGTTTGAAACTTTCATTTAAATCTTAGGAAATTATTGCCCTTATGCACGTTTTCCATTAGCACCTAATATTGTTATACACATAAATAAAACCACATTTATTAGTATTATCACACATTTATAAGTATTCTTGTGATTTTTTTTTTTTAAATAAAAGACAGGAAAAAGTATTCAATTGTAAGTACAAAGGCACACTCAAAGCAACTACCTCTTTTGCTAGGTTTATATTAAGGCATTCAAAGAGGTATACCTAGTGCTCTGCTGGTCAGAAAGGCTTTCTAACAGCTGAAGTCAAAAAGAGATTATAACAGAGAAGCTTTAGTTTAATTTTACTCAGTGTTAAGTGGTGAGATAAAATTCACAAATTCAAAAAGATCAGGTAGGGAGAAAGATCAATATGAAAGGAATTAATACATAAGTTTTCAGACATGTGCCAGCATGTTGCTTAGATTTATAATTATGAAGTAATTATTACTTAACTCAGTAATAAATTATTAGCTGCCATGGCAACTACTGGAATACAAGGCAAGCTATTAAAGGCAATGAGATGGTCTGCAGGAGACAAAGGGAGAAGGCAGTTTATTCGTCGGGCAAACTGCACCTTTCCTCCAACTTCTTATGCTCTCACATACCACTTTGGGATTGCTAAAGGAAAAACTGCAAGATGCCTGGACTCAAACAGAGCCAATCCTCAGGATTTAGCAGGGTTTTTTTCCATTAAGAAGATAATTTGATTATACAGTCAGACGTTTTTCTGTTGTAATCCGAGAGATATCACACATCTATTTTTACCTAAACAACTAGTTGAAGCAATGATTAAGAGCTATCCGAGAACCTGGGGGGAAGGGGTGGCAGGCAAGACAACTGAAAAGCAGGAAAGGATAGATTTAATATCAAAAAAACATAAATTGAGGAGCAAGAAAATTATAGGCTAGGCAACTTAACTGCAGTTTCCTGGAAAACTTCTGGAACAAACAAATCATTTGTAACCACCTGGAATACAACAATGAGCAGACAACATGGGTTTGTCCAAAACAAATGATATCAAACCAGTCTAATTTCTTTCTGTAACAAAATTAAAAGGTCTGACTTAAGGCATTTAATGCAGCCATGATGTCCTCGTACACAAACCAGGGAAGTTTGCTCTCTGTCGAACTACTATATTCCTGAAGCAAAATTATGACTACAGACTAGTGACCCACATGTTATCAAAATGGAGAGATATATCAAACAGGGCTGCACAAAAGCCTCTTTATATGTCATTGCCCTTAAAAACCATCACTGATGACTTGCTGATGGAACAGTGTGCCATTAAACACAGAACAGCGTGCAAATAACACAGAATAGAGAGAGAATCTGCAGCTACTTTGGAAGAAAGAATTAAAATTCAAAATGTTTATAGGGCATACCAAGCTGAACATGAATCCCCTATGCCATTCTGTAGCTTTTGGGTTTTATTTAAAAAAGTTAAATACAATACTTGAAGCAGAAACAGACACATAAGGCAGACGTTTAGGTCCACCCCCCATGCTGTTTTTTGGTCATCTGTTTTGTGTGCCTGACTTCAGGATAGACAGATCTGGACCAACTAAAGACAAAGGTATTAGAATAATAAAGCAATGGAAAAACAACCTAAGAAAACAGATTAAAAGAAGTAGCTAGACTTATAGAAAAAAAAAACAAAAAACAAAACCAAAACCCACACTTTCTAAATTAAGGACAGTGAAACATGCGAATGACTTGCCCAGGGAGTTCTATCTAGACAACCTTTTCCTGGAGGCCTTTCAGAACAGGTTACAAACCTTTAATTAGGAATATCATAGGTGTAGTTGACATCATTTTCCATCAAGAGACACAACAGGTAACATCTTCAGATCTCCTCCAGACTTATTTTTCTAAGAGTTTACAAGATATTCCCCCCCCCCCCTTTCTAATCTCATCTGGATGAATTGTAAGGAATTTGTCTGGGGTTTCCAGACATGAGGTAGCCTTTTCCTGGCAAAAACCCTAGACTGACTACAGACACGCTATACCCTCACAGGGCATGTGTGCAATATATTGAATATTTCTTCCAAGGACTGTTCTATATCTAGAAAACAACAGCACATGTGTAATAATCCATCACTTTTGGGAAGAATCAGACTTTTTTCAATAGACACTGGACCAACAGTGCAATATTCAAGAAAACTAAAACAGGTTTACTGGCATCCCAGAAATCCTTCTACTCCTTCAACACAAGAGGAATGAAACAACAGAAATAGTCTATAGTGACAACTCTAAACCATCACTTTACTAAACACAAGAACTCACACTCTCAGCTATATTTCCCTGCTAGCATTTGACTGGCTGCATTTATGCTGCCTTTACATCTCTGAAACAAATTCCAATAACCTATGCCCCAACTCCTCTGTTTGTGAGCCTCCATAACAACTCCTTCCATCACACAGCTGAGCTCCAGCATTTAGTTATTCCATTCATAACAGAACAGACAGAGTGATGAGGTGGGGGGTTTTGTTTTGTTTTTATTTTTTCAGTTTTCTTTGAAAAAGTGGTTATATTCTCAAGTTACAGAAACACTTCTGCCAGCATAACAGTATTTTCTCTAAACCTTACATAATTCACAAAAAACAATGGTTTGTACCAAAAGAGTTATACATAGGAAACTATCATAAATAAAAAGAAATTAAGGAATGTTACTGGAGCTGAATGCCACAGGACTGAAACTGTGCAAAAACTTATAAGAATAAGGAAAGAATCCAAGGATGGTAAAGTCATGGAAAATTCATCCTGAATCATCCTACATTTGTTTGGCTCAGAGCAGGTAATCAAATAATGGTATTTGTTCAAATAACAGATTTACACCAGCAGTGAATGCATTAGGTGACAATTCACACTCAAGACAGCAGGCAAAAGTTATTTCATTGCCTCTTCCTCGCTAAGTAAAAATATGGGAAAAGTCTGTGACTAACTCCAGTAAATAAAGTATCTTAAAATTAACCCGAGTTCCCCGACACGTAATATAAACCAAAACAATTTTTAATGGAAGCTCGCGAAAGAAGTTTCCAATCATACAAACCCAAATCTACCAGAAGAAATCAGTAGGCAGTTCTGTATTCCAGTCTATAGGAATTGATGATACGTGCTTGTGCATAGCACCCCTGAATTCAGCAGGGTTCTAATAGATGCTATCATGTTCTGAGAATTTAAGTTTATATTGTCTTATCACATGCCCAGACCTGAATGGTTTTGGGTTTATTTTTTGAAAAATAAGCTTCCTATCAAGAGGTCTTGTCCAGTGTGAACAATCACTCCTAGAATTAAAACAAGCAACACTTCCATGTATTTGCCAATAATTGACTGTTTATAGTCAAACCCATGTTTGTTTACTTAAAATATTCTTTTCCTCCTCTTTTCACACCAGCCAGCTAAGTTTGAAACAAAAAAACAAACAAATATAACCAAACCCCAAAGGCAGCTCACCTTGTTGCCCTGAACCAGCAGGAATTATCTTTCCATGAAGTTCTACCTGCAGAGCCTCTAACTGCTTTCTGCTTTTCACAACTGAGATAAGCAATATCACTCTCCACCAGTAACCCTAATGCTTACCCATACACATAATGCAAGCAAATGCTTCAAAACAACATAAATGCTTTGAAACAGGGAATCCACAGCCCTACAGCTTCTCTCCTATTCCATGCCTTACTGCTTTTTCCCTAAAGCAAATATCAGAGTACTGTGTGAGGTAAAAATCCAAGGAAATACACTAATAAAAGATACCAAGAAGGCCAGTACATTTCTATTAGCACATTGTCATCATGGTGCTTTGATTCAACATGGCCAGTGTCAACATGCACTTGATGTGTCATCCAACAGCAAGCATGAGCCCAGGTGAAGCCCATGGATGGGCTGGCTATGGCTGGTAGGTCCAGTCCTAACCACAAAGTGAAATTCAGCACAGTTAGTGCAAACTCACTGTGTGGTATAAGACATCTTTCAACATGAAAAAAAAGCATAAGAGTAAAGCTGACTAAGCAGAAGGGAGATCCTTGTCATTCAGAAATTATTTTTTTTCCCCTGGTTATTAAACTAAATCTGACCATCTTCTAAATTCATTTTATCATTTTTTATTGAATTTTTATATCACTTCTTTTGTGGCCATATTACTTCAAATTTTTCATTATTGCTGCCCTATTGTTAACCTCAGTCTTCCCAGAGCTTTTCTCACAGATGTAATACATAAATCACAGGGCTACATTGGTTAATCTTGTAACAAATATGTCATTTATAATACTTTGCACAGAAAATAACAACATTTTCCACAAATGTTTTATCCTGCTACGACTTTGCTATGTGACTTTGGAAAGATTAGTTTCTCCCAGACTCCAGCCTCTCCAGGGTTTAAAAATATTAATTCACCTCAAAGGGAGAACTGTGCAGCTTGATTCATTAGCATATTTCTAGCAAAAGTATAACATAGGCATGTAAGGATGTATTTATATGACAGATAAAACTTAAAGATTCAGTGTTGAAATGCTAAGTTAGCGCATGACTAGCCCTCATACATCAAACAAAATCCAAGCAAGAGCTACGACAGCCCAAAGAGTTAGCCTCACCAATTCTTACTGAACTCTCTATTTCACATTCAATTCAAAAGACTATTACTCTAACACAATCCAATTGTACAGGGTTCCAGGTTTGAGTCTGAAAAACATGCCAGATGTCTACAAACTTGCTGACACAGTAAACAACAAAGAAGATGGTGAGCATTTTACCAAATCCAAATGTTAATCGTTGTCTTTCAGCTCCTACAGACATCATTTGACAAATTCATTCCTTTTATCTGAAAGCACAAAATGGAGGTACGAGAAGAACATAGCTCAAGTTGCTACATTAAATAATGCTTTGTGCTGCTAGGAGAGACGTGATAAAATTGGACAATTCTGAAAACAGTCTATCCTATCACCATGAAACTGAGTTAATATAGACAAATAATTAGCAATCTTGCATTTACACTGTCATTCCAGAATTGTTTTATCCCAACAGCAACAAAGCCAACCTCACTAAAACATTCATCAGGCACCAGTACTCTGATTTGCACTGCTGCCTGTTTCACAAGATCAGCTTTCTTAAGCCGCATTTTTTTATAAAACTGTATTCTTTATTTTTTATGAGCATTGGGTAATGTCTGTAACACATTCCTGATATGAATGCTGCTAAGCATCGTGATTCATCTCCCTCCTCCCCCAGCCCCAGCAGGGGGGACAGAGCTGTGAGCTGATGCATGTGCTCAAGTTACATCGCGTTTCATTACGCAGCATAACAGGCCGATATACACAGGCCAACAGGCCCAGGACAGGAAATTCCAAGTGCTGCTGCTTACAAAATATCGTGCCATCAAATCACATTAGAATCATTAAAATGTAAATAAATATGGTTGGGTCACTGTTTAGACTTCTCCTTAGCTCTTCCTTAAAGTGATTTGAGAAATCTTTTTGCAAATACCTCAGTAGAGCAGCAGAGGTTCTTTAAAAATATTTGCCTTTGAAGATCCAGCTGCAACAGGATTAAATTTACTTCTGCAGCAGTCTGTGGTTACAGGAAAACATCCTCCCAGTTGAGAGGTGGTATGATACCTAGAGTACATCCTAACAATTTTCAAATCATTGCAGCCAACCAAGGCAACCATCCTGTGTGTGCCAAGGAGAGAAAAAAATTAAAAAAAAAAATTTTTAAAAGTCACAACACTTCTGAGGTCCTTCCAATGCTCATGCTATACACATAAAATGTTGAAGAAAATGTATATTCCAGTTTAAGCTCTGCTTCCTTCAAGGAGTAGGGAGGGTTAGGTGCCACGTCACCAGGCCACACTAGAGTGTGGGGGTAAAGGGTAATTTTCTTTTTAATATGTCTAAGATATACAAACCTATGCTGTACACCGTAATTTTAGCCTTATTCCAAATAAAGTTATTGCTATGCTTTTTTTTTTTTTTTTTTTAATGTTTTTTATTTACAAAAATCCAAGCCCAGGGTTGTCTGTAGACAAATATCCAAGTGAGTGGGAAGCAGGGGAATCTTTCCTTTGAGCTTAAAAGGCCCTTGGAGATAATTGCACCCTCTCCCTTCACAGAGAGTACCAATGGCAGAAGCGTGCATCCCATAACAAGTATTCAACAGATTTGCACATAATAAGGTGCAGAGAGCCTTTAACCAAATGTCTAATATGGATGACACAAATGCTTGCACTCTGTGCTGCTGTTTTTACCTAGAGTTTTTACCTACCAAGCACATTGTTGGGCAGGCCTTCCATGCCTACACACATGCACATGGGAGAATTTGGTAGTGAGATTTGCTCAGCACTGTGAAATCTTCATGATTATTAAGCTACAGTAACTGCACTTTAAGTAATGCTAAAGGCTGTGTGTTTCCAAATATGCATATCTCATTATTTTAGCATGGTGCACACTACATTTAACCTCTGCATAAGATTAGAGTAAAACAACTTAACCAAGTATCTGGGGTCAAAAGAGATACATTCTGACCATATAACAGATATTTCACATACCCTTTAAAGCAAGTATAATACATTCATTCTCACATTTAAAGAGAGGTTTTAATAACAATTTCATTGTGCCTCATTGTGCCTCTGAGATTAATATATGTGAAAAAGCTTAGAAAAGTGCAGGAATGTTATTTTCATTTATTTAGTGCATTCCTCAATAAGGTATTGCTGCTCTCAGTGAAGTTACTTAATAATTAGGTAAAGAAAATGGACCACAAATAAACAGAGAAAGCTCAAAGTATTGAGCCAATGCCCAAAAATTCAATAAGAGTCTTTCATTAACCATAATGGGTTTAAGATTAAACTCTGGAAAGAGCTCAATGCCTCCACAAAGTAAGCTTGAGGTTCACATGGAGTGAAGCAAAATCACAGATCCTATAAATTAGCACAGATTTATTTGATCTTTACCTGAATGCCATGGAGAAGTGAACAGCTCCTTGTTTTCTACTGTAGAAGATGTCATGCTAATAGTAAATGGAGTACCAGCAGGTCAAAATAAAATGGAAACTTCTGTAGTGTATGCTCAGTTATGTTTGCTTGGACAGGGACAAAAATGTGTTCAGAACTAGGCCAAAATGAGAAAAATCTCTGGGTCCAAGATATATATAATTATATATATATAATTTTATCAGCACCTGAAAAAGTTTTTGACATTTGGCAATGCTTTTTTTCCTACCAGTAGGACACTTGGCATTTGAAATTCAGTATGCAATCACACATGTGATTTCAGAATTTGCTTTCCATTAACTTTAATGTCAATTCAAAAATATAAATGTCTATATAGGGAAAACAGGCATAACCATGTCAAGTCACTTGAAAAACAACTATGTATTCAAAATTTTTACAATCTGAACCCTATTCTTCTCAACCAATCCACTTCACAGTGGCTGTACTTCATCTATAGCCAGAAATATATGCATTTTATTTTTCTATCACTATTAGCATTCTCATTAAGAATCACCAACTTTAAAGACACTGTAAGGAAATTCTCATCTTGAACATGTTAAAACACAGCTGCGGAAGTCGGCAAGACTAAATCCATTACAGTGGGTTTTCAGTTGCAGCCAAGAAGCTTTAAACAGTATGAAAGACAGAAGCTTAGAGGTTCAAAAACAGCTGTAAAAATTTTCATTTGACTTCTCAAGGCAAAGTTAAACAGACCTACTAAAAAGAAATAGGCTTCTGCCTCAGACTGCAAGTAGCCCCTTAATTTCCACAGTGTATTCTCATTTTCTCCACACTCTGGTATCACAATGTATTTCCCTTTCAAACTGTCTCAGTAATCCTATGCCTCAACTGGACAATGATGGTGCAGATGGACAGAAGGAGCCATAGAGATGTGTCTGTTGTAAGCTCCATCTATTGAATTACAAATTTAGGAATCCAGAGCTTTTTGAGGTAGTTTCTATAAAGCAAAAAACCACACTTCTGTGATGAAAGCTAATCTGGGAACAGATGAACAGAAAAGAGAGATTAACTGCAATTACTTTAATAAAGTCTTTGAAAAAAATTCTTATAAATTACAAATATAGCAAATCCTGCCTGATGATTGGCTTAAACAAAACTATTTATGTAGCCATTTAATCCTTTTCATATAAGAATTGTTCATAACAGTTCACTTCTAGATGTACAGTAAACATTGTTACTCATTCAAATTAAAATAGAAACATAAGTAGAGAAAAATACATGAGACTTGCCCCAAGTGACAGTGGTGAAGATGCAAGGAAAAAAATTCTGTAGAAACCTGTTCCTATTAAAAAAAATATATATATATTGACTTAAGTACAGCCTGAGCTTTACTCAGGATGCCAGGATTCTTACAATTTTATAATCATTACACCATTGCTTTTCATCAAGACTTGAGGTGGTTATTTTAGCCACAAAGGCCAACAGGGCTAAAGCTTCTCAAATTTTTTCCCCCTCTTGCTTCCATCCCAAATTCCTTGTATGTTTAGATGTACTTTGTGACAAAATTGTAGAAGTAATCTACAGGACAACTTAATGTTAAGAAAGTTTCCCTACTATTACTATAACCTTGTGACTGCAGAAAAACATAGGATGGTCTCTTTTTAAATCTGCCTCAAGCTTTAGCATTTGCAAAACCATAACGAGGCCAGCTCACAAATCTAAGGGAGCTCGAAGACTTGGAAGTAATCCCTTGTATATTCAATACAGTCCATGATCTTTTTATGCCTGCTTATTCATTTGTTCCTAGTTTTGCAATGGTAATTCAAACCAAACCCAAGCAAGCTTTATTAGATTTTCATTGCAAATATTTGCAACTGAGATGTGTTTAATTTAAATTAAACCAAAAAATATACCTTGCAGAGCATGTTCACTATGGAAAACTATTTCTGTACACATTTCCTTGATCTCTTTGGGAAGGTCTGTGTTAAATCAGGACTTCAGAAGATGCAACTGAAATCATTTAGGAAAAAAACACAAATTGGAAGCTTGCTTGAAATTTTCATCATATTGTGGATAAAAGAGATCAACGCTAAATGAAAATTTAAGACATTTATTTATTTTCCCAACCCATAATCTACTGATACATGAAACTTGTGTAAAAAATTTCCTTATTGGGAATGAATAATAGATGACACCATACTACTGCCACAACAAGATTGTTTATTCCTACAGAGACAGTACTTTCATAGCTAACAAAAGCATCAACGTTTAATAATTAAACAAAATTGCTCGCTACAAAGTAATTTTATTCTTTTTTTCTCATTGAAGGTGTGAGTTTTTATACTAGCTTTAATAAGAACAGAAACTGGCCAAGTAATTGGCTGATGGCACACAAAGGAAAATAAACTGATCACAAGGAGGCTTATTTTAGCAAAATTGCATATTCATGTTTATTATCTGCTTACCACTTTATCTTATAAAATAAAGCTGTGTACACCCATACATGTCATCTTATTCTTTTTGATGGCATATAAAGAGATTAAAAACCCAGATAAAGTCTAAGGCTAGTTTATACTTTGTAAAGGACAGCTACACAGGGAGAACATCAAGTCACAGCCCACAACAAAGTCGCATATTTTTTATGTCCCCAGAGAGTGCAGTGTTCATTGGAAGTAGTTTCGCCGGTAGAAACACATTGTTGACACTTTGGAGAGTTTGCCTGCATAGACACAACATGCCCAGTGCTCCAGCACAGCTTCCCTGTGATCAGAATGGCTTGACCTATAAAGGCATTTGTCCTAAAACCAATACTCAAACTAGGATTGCACACCTGCCATGGGGGTTGGATAAACCACCATTCTGAGGGAATAAAAACGTAGCTTACCTATTTGTAAAGTTTTTTGGGCCAGCTATAAGCTCACAACTAGTGACTTCTTGGAACAAAGGGAAGCATGACACGATTTTGCCATGTGGCTAGGCCAGCAGCTGCTGCCATCTCCTCCTCCTGTTTTCACCCAAAGGAGAATATGTGGCAAGTGGGGAGGCAAAGGTGCCATCAGCTGCATGCTTTGCTGATCAGACAGCAATGTCAGTGGACTCCAACAGGCCATTTGTATGACCTTCCTGGGCTTCTGATCTCTTGTTCAGGTTTCACAATGTCCAGAAGAGACTCCAGAGGTCTACTTAAAGCTTTCTGCTTCCTTTATCTATTTATGGAATCCATACAAGCTGGGCATCATTTGGAGCAAATAAAAGTTTATCTTCCCTGTTAGCTTAGGAAAAAAACCCACTAACTATTATCAACAGAATCATAGAATCATTAAGGTAGAAAACAACCTTCAAGATCATCAAGTCCAACCAAATAGGCTTGATGCTGACAATATTCCACCCTCAAACCTCTCAAATGTAATCTTAATTACTCTTATTTTTCTTGCTTCTGATCCATAAGGGCTGATGCATTTGTATTAACACACAAATCCTTTCTTGCATTCACAGATCTCTCCAGAAATCTTTTCCTCCATTGCTCACAAAACACCTTTAATGCAGCTTAGCAAATCCTGTTGGCTGTGGTGCACTGCCTTTTTTTTTTTTTTTTTTTGTAAAGTAGTTAGAAAACACTAGAAATAAATTCATAAGCCCTCCAGAGTAGCACATGTAATTGGTGTTTTTTCACAGGCTGTGTAGGATAAGTCTAAGTCATGTTTCAAGCTCAAACAAAAAGACTGATTTAAAGTACTTTTTCCTTTGATAGCAAACTGGGATCACTTCATAGGAATATGATTATTTTGAAAAGAGACTGACTCATATTTTAATCTTTTAAAAGTAAATAACAAGAATGAAACTTTATGGCACCATTTAAAAGCAATTTTAAAGGTGAGATTAGCTAACAGAAAATACTAACATCTGTTGAAAACCTTCCAAAATTAGATGAAAACTTTAATTTACTACACTTAGGGTTACATTACTGTTCTTTCAAGCAGATTTAAAAATGTAGTGGACCTAACTATAATACTCTGGCAATTAATATGGGCTTTACTAATGTATAATATTTAGATATATAAAAATTAACAGCATTATAGCTTTAAGGAAAAATGGCAGGGTCTCTGGAGGAGCACAGCATAATGGCAACTAAGTATATTATTTTCTATTTGGTTAGAGCTGACTCTTGGATTCAGCTAGACAGTTAGCCTATACAAATGTAATCTACTGGTGGAGGAGTTCGGAATGAGATCCTTTACCACACCTAGAAATGCAGTGTCTGATTCAAAACAACTGCTTTTAAAGGTCCTGTCACATGCCCAGGAGGCCAAAATAAATAAAATCACGGATTACTCTCTGAAATTATGGAAGGTACCCTTATTTGAGGCGGTGGTTGAGGGTTTTTTGGTACTGTTTTTTCAATATATCTTGTCACATTTATTCAGCAGGATCTCTGGAGGGGATCCATCTGCCTGTAATATCTATTCTTTAGTGTTTAGTTTCTACTTGGTTTATTATATTTTCTCTAAGCCACTAAAAGTCAAGGTGCCATTTTATAACATAACTGTGCTAAAAAGCAAAGTGTATCAGGTAGCTTAGCTAAAATCATTTGCTACTGTGTGATTCATCTGTTACAGATTTTCTCCTGGATTGAGATAGGTTGGAGCTGATTTATCTACAGATGAATACCAGAAATTTTAAATTGGAAGAAAGGATTAGAAAGAATTTCTTCATTAATAAGAAAAAAAAAATCTTAGGCCTTTAAATGATGAACTGAAAATGAGATATACCTCTTCAAATGACTTGCAGGTTTTAGAGTAATCAGGATATCTTCTAAATAATAACCTTTGAGTATCTCCTATTTACTGGAGGAAATTGCTATTGGCCAAAGATCTGTATTGCAGATTACAGTCCACTTCACCAGGAGTATGCCTTGGCCAACAAGGTATCTGAGCTGCTGCTGTTACAGAAGGCCTCTTCCTCTCTTCACAAGAACGAGCCTCTCACTTGTACACAATTCAGGGAGTCTGGACACAAAAATAGAAGTTGGTGGGACATAAGGAAGGTTCCAGAATTAGCCTGTGACTGTCATAGTTGGCCAGCCGTTAGAGCAGCACAACATCCCTACCATCTCAATACATATGTTTTATCTGGCAGAAGATACAAAGACTGAGTTATTCCTCAAGGCATTTTGAAATGTTTTTGTTGTTAGCTTCTGGGTTCTTGCTTTTCCCTGAAGAGTATTCGGTCTCTAGAGTTGAGGGAAATGCTTAGGGTGACTCACACCTGTGCTGTACTGAAATCATGAAACTATGCTCTTACAGCTCAAGTCTTTCTTTATTTGAAACAGAATTTTCTTAATAAGTTCCGGAGGGGGGCGGAACTACAGAAAATGTGTCCATCCCATCTCTGGATTTCATACTGTACCCTAGTGCTATCTTTTGCTCTTCAGCCCTAAAGACACTCCACTTAGAGCCGTGTACTAACCCCACCAAGCCACTATGCTGTATCGTCTCCAAGAGGATGATGCAATTTTGTGCGTATTGAACGCCTCCAAGTGTACTGCTACTGAGATCACATTTCATTTTAAATATACATATACTTTCTAGGAAAGGTGGTTAAAATATTTAAAACTTTTGCCTGATTCTCTTGAAGGCTAATCATAATGAAGCGAGGAATGTATTTCTCTTAATACAGCCATAAAGATTCAATGAGTCACTGTCCTATAGGTGCCTTGGAGGCAGGAATAACTGTGTTTGCAGTACACTATAAAAATGCATGAAGTTTCAGAAGTAAATATTAGCTTATGAATGAGTAAACAAGCACTACTAGAGAAAGGTATTAAGGGTAATATTTGTGACTTCATCTGAATAATGACATACCAAAACCCACAATATTCCATCGTCCTTTGCTGTTATGTTCAGCAGCAGCTCTGCTATTGAAGCAGATTCCTTACATTTCTTCGTGAAGCTTCCTTTATGTCTTTCTACCACGGGCTACTCTAAAAATGACTTACAAATTTGCAAAGTAACATGGCTCCCTCACAGTGGTAAGGAAAGCAATGCCTTTCGTAGGAATTTAATCAGTATATGTGGTTCACAAGAAAAATATTTGTGGAAAAATAATTATCCCACTTGCTCCTATTTTGAATTGTACCTTTCATAATAACACACTTTCACAAGAGCAAAATTAGCAGGCTTCAGCAAAATAGCTTAGATTATTTTATCCTGCTCCTCTGGCAGCTTGCAGAACTCCTTCATAACATACATAATCTGCTCTTGAATCACTGAATGATACCGGTCTCAGCCACTTCTTCTGGCAAGCTATTCAAGTTGTCATAAGCAGGAAGCTATCTCCTACAAAGACTGCTCAGAAATTTAATTAAGAAAAAAAATAACTCAAAATTTGCAGATTTCCTCATTTACTGAAGTTGTTAAATGACACTATGTATTTTAAGACATTGTAACATTTTTGAGATAGTATCTGTGAGTCTGTTTTTAAAGACACAAGCCTTGGCCTGCAATGTTGACTGCTGGGCTCTGACAACACAACTCAGTTGCACAGATAGAATCTCTTTCAGCACAATTTGACAGGAAATTAAGATTTTTTTTTTTTTAATTATT
>JAAGNO010017107.1:169312-198722 GCA_033439905.1 Ceryle rudis
GATTTTTTTTTTTTTAATTATTATTATTTATATTGTGCTGAAGTTCATCTACAAACACTGGCTTTTGGCTGGTCATTGACCAGAAAGCTGCAGTGGCAGAGGTAGTCTCCAAGACAAAAGAAAAACTAAGAATTTAAAGTTACATTAAATAAATTTAAACTAACGGCACAGCCCTGGAACCCCGTTGTTTTAGAAATCATCAATTGCTTGTTAAAGTCAATTAAATCACCATAAAAGAGTGTCTAAAGATAGAAAAAAAAGCCCCAGCATATAAAAGTAGTTTCTTGCTTTAGATAAGATTTCTGCACAGTAGATAAAAATGCCTTGAGCAAACAAGAGATGGTACATGATTCAAATTACACCTGTACACAGAAATAATTAAAAACGTATTTGTCCTCGAAAAATGACTTGCACTCCAGTGAACTGAAATCTAAATTATGAAGTTCAATTTTATTATTAATGTTTTCTCTTTGCTACAGCTATGACTATTTATATCCTCTACTCCTAAGCTATTACTTTTAAAATACAAGAATAAGTTCAGGCATTTCATTCTAGCTACTTTTCCGCCAAGAAATACTTCTAAAAAACGCTTACCTTTGTATCTCACAACAATAAACAAGTCAGAAGGTGGTTCTCCTGACAAATTTATTGATTATGACTTGTAGGGATCAAAGTCCAGTGTATTTCCCAGAAATTGAACAATTATGTTTTGATAGCAGTTTACAGGTATTGACAGCAATTTCTTAGAGGTGTTGATAAGTCTTGGTCATAACAGGGCAGAAAATGCATTCATACAAACGTAGAGAACACAGTCACGCTCTCACTTGCCTCATTCTTACCTGTGCATTTCCCATCTTCCTGCTATTAAGTCATAAAATGCATATGTAGATCTCCCAGAAGCATAATCCATTTTCACCCCAGCCTGACAATATTCTGCTGGGACACTGGCATCCACCACACATTCCCCTTCCCTGAATTTCAGGACTGTGCTGTATGTCTGTGGGTTGGCAACTCTGTCACACCACCGCACTTTTCCCCAGACAGCCACAACTGGAGGGCAGGTTTCTAAAGCAAGGGCCACTCGCACCATTAGCCACATCCAGCAAGAGCCTGTGCTCAACATCGGTGAATGAATATCTGCTTATGTCTGGCACCAACATCAGGTAAGAAAAATCCATCAAAGAGAGAATTACACTACTTGGGAGGAAGGCTTATTGGCAGATACATGGCTTTTCTTTGCACGTTTTGTTTTGAGGGCTGGGCGACCTTGAAAGATTGTATGTTAATTGGAGAGCTAATATATATAGAATTACACAAGGGAAGACACTAGACAGCAGGCAACTAATTAAGAAGAGGACTTGGTGACCGTCTCAAGCTTTAATGTTTTTCTTAACCTGGATTCAAATTTATTAAAGTTATCTTTTTTTTCCTTCTCTCTAAGATCATCACTGCATTTCAGAGGCTAGGTGACAGTTTATGCTATTTATCTATTTATTCTCATTACTGCAGTGCCAGACTTTTTAACAAGTGCAAAACTTCCCATTCGAGGTTGCTACACAAGGGGCAGACATTGGGTACAGCAATTCACAGACTAAGGAGGGATCGTTGCACTGCTGTTACTGCCAGCAAATGCATTTTCTGCTGAATCCCACCAGGAGGTTTCATAAAGCCTCTTTGCTGACTCCAGCTACATTAAGTCATCTATGCTCTCCAAAGGACTTTGCTTCTCTTAGATGCTCACAGCCCCAACATTACTACCTTGAGGCGAGTGAAAAATTTCGGCCAAAAACTACCTCGCTGAATAGGAGCAAACCCAGAAGTAGATCAAATGCATTTCTTCTTACAGCTTGAAACTTTTACCCTCTCCTTCCTTGTTCACAAGTTCTATTGTGAGAAAGACAATTGAATACATCTTCAGTATCTGTGTAAAATTAGCAAAACATTTCAGCTTGGCTTCTCCAAAAAAGTGCAACACAAGTTACAATTGTTAGTTGCAAGAATGCAAAACCCTACCTGGAAAGCTCTTTAATTGGCCATTTTTATAGTAACTGTTCTATCTGGGCAAGTAGTTTATATACTTTTTTTTTTATCTAATACTGTAGTTTTGTTTTCTTTTCCTCAAAACAAATAAGTTCCTTAGATAGATGAACTAAAATCTAAATTAAAACAAAAACCCTGAAGCCAACCAAACAACAACAAGCCACCAAACCCACCTACTTTCTGCTTTAATTAGCAGTTGCATTAGAAAAATGTTATTTCAAGTTTTGTTTTAAACAGAAACCATAAACCAAGATAAAAATCATTACAGCATTTTAGAAAAGTCTAATTTGCAATTTTTTATTTAGTTTATATTGAATTCTGACAACTCCTTATAGTGAGCTGTTCTGCAACAGTTCAGTCAGTGCACTTCTGGAAAAGGAGAGAAAAATTATGGCTTTATTTAAAAATTGTGCCCTAAAGCATTTGAAGTTGGGTAAATCCTAACTTAATGCAGCAAACACTTGAGCATACACTTAAATTTCCTCATGTGATCCCAATAAGAAATTGTAAAAGTAAAGTAAATCTCATGTGTGTTTGCAATATTGTAGCTTTGGGCCCTTTACCACCCAAGTATGTGTGTACACATACTAAAATGACCACACAGTATGCAAAAGTACAGGGAAGACCAACAAAGCCAGATCTGATCTCTCACATATGAACTATTGTTAACCCTCAGTTAACACTGTTAACAGCATTTGAATTCACAACCCTTTTTTTTTTTTTTTTGATGTACCAGTTTGAAACGTATATGACTAGATTTGTGGCAACAACATAATATAGCAGGAAGCATAAATGAAACTGAGAAAACTCATGTATATCCTGTATGCCTAATGTTGCTTGCAGGAAGCAAAACTCATATGTTTAATATCTATAGCACTTCAGCACATGACATCATCCTTCCCCCTCTGAGACAAAGGCAAGCACACTTACATGGCCCATATTGCTGTAGTTTATCACAGTTACACATCAGCTGTGTTTAGTTCCAACATGGTCACTGCTAGGTTACCTTCCCCATGCTCTTTATGGAAGAAAGGAAAAAGAAAATTGAAAGGTGAAGGAACAACCTGCTTTTGAACAAAGAAACCTTTTGGAGTTAATATCCCTTGTTATATTGTTATCCTGTCATCCTTGTTATATTTCAGCAACTTGGTCACGAACAGAAGGAATTTAGGCAAAGACATTGGAATAACTGCTTCTGTTGACCAACTTAAAGCAACATAATGCGTTTTAATACTACTCCTACTCATTCCTGGTCAGCTTTAAAATTTCTTTTGCATTTGAAAACAGAAAACTGTTATAAACTGTTTGAAAACAAAAGCAAGAGAAACAGAACACAGATTAAAAGCAACTCTATTGGTCTTAAAAAAAAAAAAAAGTAGCACTCTTTGTAAACAATTTACATATAGAAGAAATTCTTGTGACTGGTTATGATTAAGTTGCTTGGCCCAACAGAAACATTGTATAAGGATCAAATAAACCTCTCTATACATGAAAGGACCAAATCTGAGACCCAAATTTATAAAGCACTCAGAGCATCAGTGAAAAGCTACCATATAGCAATCAACCAAGAACCACCAGCAACAAAAGTCTTCAGGTGGAGTAAAGCCAAAGCACCTTCCATAGTGCACAGGACCTACCATCCCACTGTTTATTTGGGAATCTTTTAAATTCCAGTCCAACCAGAAATAGGAGAGTAGGAAGGTGATCAAAACAGAACTAGCTTTTCACCTTCATCTGTACCTATCAATATTTTGAAGATCAAATGATTAAGAATTTGGATCAGAATGCAATTTAATTTTTCTCATTATACACTGAATACTGAAGTATTGATTTAATGTAATCTAATTTAGTGTCATTGGACAACTCCTAGACCAGTTTGCTGAACACAAATCCCATTGTTTTAACATGTGAAAGGTTCTGGAATTGCTGGGAAAATGCACTGAACAAAGGATGTGGCTGCCTTGGGAGCAAAGAGTTCAGCTGATGGATTTTAATAGTGTCCATGGCTTATAACTACTGGCTGTATTTTGTCACTGAAACGGATTGCTTTGAAGCTGTACCACAAAAATAGGAGCTTTTATTATCTAGTTAGCATAATTATTTTTACTGTCTGCAGTAAGCATGATCTGTCAGTGGTTGGCAAAACACTGAAAGAAGGAAGCATAATAAAGCGAGTTAATTTACTACCTTTTCCTTGGATTTCCGCCCTGTACACTGTAAAACAGTTGTAATAGTGGTATCTTCTTGTTCAGTGTAAAGCCACTTAAATGTAATCAGTTGTATATAGCAAGCTATTATTTATAAACTGAGCCTTGATATAAACAGTAAAATGAAGCACATCAAAGAAACACAGATTAAAAAAATAAAAGGTGTTTTGGTTACATATTAAAGAGGTGCTTTATTTTCAGGTGTAGGGTCTCCAGGATTATGTTTTAGAAGTGCTATCACTGATGTTCAAATTGGGTACTTTCCAGCTGGCATCTCCAAAGGTTCACAGATACTCTGTCTTATTGAGGAATATCTGTCCTCCTGCAGATACCATGAAATAAATAACTTAAATCCTTTATTTGGGCTAGAAACATGACAAAACATACAAGACAGTTTCCAGAAAACACTCCTTCAATGTCCCAGGGTCTAAAAGCTCTTTTTAATCCTGCTATCTCTACAGTGCACCAAGAGCTGGAAGCAGACCAGCCTTCTAGCTAGAACAACTATTATTTCTATTTACAGAACACCAAGAGCATACATGGCTCTTAATAATGCCATGGTAATAACTTTGAGTATAGGAAATAAATGGATCAAGATCTGGCTCATAAAAAGGTTGGATGAAAGACAGACTGCTCCAGCTTAATCAGGTTTTATACCATAATGTTACTCATTCCTTGCTGAAGATTACAATACAGGCTACAGAGCACAAAGATTCTCCTTGTTTTCACTTTTTCCTTGTCTCTATTTTTTTTCTTTTAAACAACCTAGTGTTTCTTCTAAATCTTCAACTAATGTAACAACTTTCTCCTCCCCCTTCAATTTAACTTTAGAATGGATATGTCAGCCAAAACACACCACTAGCTGCGGTTATTGGTTTCTTCAAAACTCTTCCTGGTATGACCAAGCTCCAGGACATGTGGGGAAAAAAAAAAAAAAGTCTTACATTAAGCTGTAGTGCTGCATGTTCAGCACACACCACTAACGTTGCCAAACTGGTTAACAACAGTATTCATACTGCAAAGGGCTGCTACTTCCCTTCTCAAGGTGCCAAGAGTTCATACAAGTAAGCAGCTGCGCAACCTCATTCAAGCTGGATTCAGCTCTTTTTCTTTGGGAATAAAAATCGGCTTTAGTCAAACATTTTAATAAAATACATATCTTCCCCAAGTTAATTACCGAATGGAAATATTGTTTCTCCACACCTCTTAGTGGGTATCAACCTCAGCTGAACCTTTTACAACTCACTGTTTTCCAGACAGCACAATGAGACACAAGTCATCCACTACTGCTTCTTCTCGAGCCCATAGAATGGGACATTGTATTAGCCACCCTCCTAAAGGCAATTCAGTAGTTGCTCTTGTTTTTAAGGTACATCTTACACTCCGAATTACAAACAGCTGTTAAGAGAACAGCAGCAATAAGGCACCACCGGGTACACTTTTTTCACTTTTCACAAGCTTTTCTTTCACACAAACAAAGCAGTAGCCTTGCTACAAGCACTCTGAACTACTGAAAAGCACACCAAGGAACAGATGCTAGCCCTATGCCACCATCATACTCACGTTTGAGCGGCAGAAGCAACAAGGTCCTACGTAGTCCGGGACCTGTTTTTCTGCCAGTTACTTCTGTTACGCATTACTCAGGTACAGTCTACCAACAGGCTTTAGCTATCAGCCATCTGGAATAAAATAGAAGGGTATACACGTAGGTTATTTCCTAAATGGGCCTTGTACCAAACTACCTCTAGTGGTCCATTGTGTTCCAAGCCTGCCAACCATCAATGTTCCATCACTCCTGTAAACCTTGCTCTAGAGACCTGGAAAACTAAAAGCTTCCAATTCATTCATTCAAGCATTTGTATTTCATAGCTGCAGCAAAATCTGTAATGATCAAATTTACTAGTATCCAAAACTTCAACTGGTCTTATAAACATAACTCATTAAGAATGAATAATAAAGCCTAATTTATACGGTTCCGCTCTAGCATAGTATTTCTCCTGGCTTTCAAGATACTTACAGCCTCGATCCTGTAAACCCACATGTGTGTGCTTAGCATTAAATACAAGAATAAGTCACATACATAGATATGTACAGGACCGTGGCTCAAGTAAGGTATGAAACACTCATCCAAATTCTATTGATAGGGGTTGTGCACCATAATATAATTTATGTACTCATGCTCTCCACAATTTCCCACAGCCCCAGCTAGGTATGAAATGCTGAACTTCACTTATTTATAGTACTCGGGAGCTCCATCCATCCCAATCCTATGCCCAACATCACTACATCTCTTATAAATGTGATTACCCAAAGAAGGCCCCATCCCTATTTTCGACTCCAAAACATCTAGGGAGGTTCTCCTACAGTATATATTCTCAGGGAGCTGTTGCTGTTCTGTTTATGTCTGCTTAACATTATTATGACAGAGTAAAAAATGAAAACAACAACAAAAAAGCATTTAACATACCAGAGAAACAGACCCATTACAATGGGGAGATTTAATATTAACCCAGGGTAGTGAAAGCAAACAAAATAAGGGACTAAAAGCAAAGATACAAGACTCTGAAAGTACTGTGAGGCAAAAGTTATTTTCCTTGTCATTTTATAAGGTTTGTTGATTTTTGGTTGGGTTCCCCTCCCCCCCATGATTTGTGGAAATTCACTACAATCATAAAATGGCCATAAATCAAACATATGCAGAGAGCACTGAAGAATGCTAAAGTCAACATTATGAAAACTAAATGTCTAGTAGTACTAGTACCTTCTAAACTGGAAGGAGATGTAGTCATTTAAAATACCTTATACGAGAATGAGAGTTCACCAAATAAGGAAGACCCCCCTGCGGTTAAGGGGATTTGCTGGGTTCACTGCATTGACTGTATTGTTTAAACAGTGCCCTTATGCCATTAAACTTAAAGCAGCTTTCCATCTATGCTTTAATTCCCACATTTTATAACTACTATTAAACCAAAATACTTCACACTGGACCCAGACTAGCAAGTTTCTTTTCTGTTTGGGTTTTATTCTTTTCAATGCTTTTTATGTTGCGTTGGTTGCTTACATTCAAGGGCAATGCAAAATAATTTATTTCAACTGAGTTTTTCTTTCTTTCTTTTCCTTTTAATACTCAGACATTTATGAGTTTTAATTTGAACATTTACAGTTATCTCCCTTTTTTATTCTAATGAAAAAGGGTAAATTGCCATTAACATTCAATACTTTATGATTTCAGCTTTTTAACATAGTTCATAGTCTGATCCCCTCCATCAACAAGCTCTTTTAATCTTTAGGCCTAGGAATCCAGAGCCAATGCTATCACACTTCTCCCATCCCTGTAATTGTTCAGCACCTTTGAAAATCAGGCCACTTTCACTGAGATGTCTAAATATAGTTTTAGATGCTTAAGGAACTCGGATTTTTTTACAAAATTAGGTCAAAACGATTAAACTGTGTCTCATTCATTTAAAAATGAATGTAAAAGGTGATATCAAAATGGTAGTACATGTTTAAGACTGCTTATATTTCTTTCTAGTAATACTCAGTTCTGAGTATTTTTTCTTATTTACAATATTTTACAGCTTTACTACTTACACAGCTTGCCCTCAGTCTCTGAAATACAGTGGTACATTCCAGCAGGTTTGCAAGCTAAAAAGCACCATTCTGCCACCTTTCTGATACAAATGACAGCATTAAGAGTGCTTGAAATGTCTCAGCAGGAGCTGCAGAGGCAATATTTCAGCAGGTGCACTAATTTACTGAAACGCGGGGCAAATTGCCCCATACCACAACAGGAAATTATAGGAACTGGAAACCTCAGTCATGAAAAGCTACAGATTGGCAACATCTATCTTCTTTGTGAAGCAGAGATCCCCTTTCCTACTCTGCATTTTGCTCTGCATGAGCCAGGACACTGTTTCTAACCAGGTGTGATAGTACTGATGATCAGCTGATGGATGGCACCTTGTCCTGTCCAGACTCCTGAGATATTTGGAGACATACCTTCCTTGCCTTTTGTTCCTTCACATCATCATAGCTTACACTTTTGACAGCTCAAGCAACACAATTATGAGCAAAACCACCCCTAAATATGTCTTGCTCAACATTACCACAACAAGAAAAATATTACACCTACAGTTCAATAGCTAGGCAGCAAAAGAGTGGCCATTCAGAATTATGGAATCAACTACACATAAAAAAAAGCACAGTCATTGAATATTTTTTTAATGTTTCTTTTTTTCTTTTAATGCCACAGGAATTCTCTGCAGTTACTCTCACTGTTAGGATGATGTAACGAAGATCATTCTATGTGCACATGCTGGTAAAGGGCGTGTGTACAATGCCCACAGAGCCATCTGTAAAATGCAATCCCTAATATATAGCAGATGAAGGAAAAATTGCATTTTTTCCCTCTGCTTTAGATCTACTTGCGGTTAGTCTGGAAGTCTCAACTCAATTTTCCTGACATTACATTACTCTGCAGTTATGCATTTGCACTTTAATGTTTATGTCATAAATCTTGAGCCATACGCTTTGGTTGTGTTTGCGGAACATGTGATGTAATTTCACTAGATGTGTGTAATTAGAAAGATATAATCAAAAACCATAACCCAAAGAAGGATCTTTTCTTCTCCAGACTTTAAATTCATAAGCAATGATGAAAACTGTTTGTAATTTAATCCCTGTATGCAGCAGAAAAGTTTCTTAGCAGAAAAATATTTTCTTAGCAAAAGTTTGCTAAGAAAATTAAAAAAAGGAAAAAGGGTTCACAATACTCTTCAGGTTTGACAGCATGCAGAGAATCACAATAATAAGCAGGTTCTACAAAAATAGATTGTAGTTACCCTTGTACATCTACAGGACCTGAAGGTATCTATCTACTTCTTATTACTATTACTCAAGAACAAAGTTACTTAGATTCACTTTCATCTCTAGTTCAACACAAGATTGCAAAACTAGGGGTAAAAACTTATTTCCTGTTGAAATTACAAGATTAAAATACCATTAAAACATGCAGCAATCTCGGTAGCTGATAATTGCTATAACTAATAGTAAAGAGATTAAATGAAGGGGAAAAAAGTTTGGTCTGGGTATCAGGAAAGAATTCCTAAGCGTAAGATCCACAGCACACAACCCCAACAACCCTGAAGGCTACACTGGCAACTTGCTGGGAGCTGGGCCTAATTTGCATATAAATTTATAGCAAGCTTTCATCAGAGATAAATGTGTAAGGCTTTATTTATTTATTTACACTGTTGAACATACACAATGCTCTTCAAAAATACACAGGGAGACAAAATACAGCTCAAGAGCTTCAAAGGAAAGCTTTATCAGTGGAAAGACTGGCACTACTCTGAAACCAGCTTCTTAACGTCCAACTTTATCTACAATGAGGCCACCCGTAGCACAGAACATGCAGGAGGGCAGCCTGCAGGATTTATTCACATTCCTACTTCCAAGAGCACTTGCACAAATGGCAGCCATTGTACACAGGCAGAAAAGATGGATTTGAACAGTTTCACCCTTGTTTGAAATTGATTTTCATGAAAATTTTTTTTTTTCTTTCTGAGCAACTCCAGAGAACCCCTTCTTTCAAAAAAGGAAAAAAAAAAAAAAAGTGGGTTCTATGAAAACAAGAGGAACTATACTGATTGAAATATATTTCATCTTTATAAATGTCATAAGTTCAATGATTTACAAAATCTTTTCTTCCAAGTTTTAATATCTGACTGACACTCATGAAGAACGATAAAAAGAAACAAACAAAAGAACCAAATACACAAAGTGTAAATATTAATATATTCACTTTTGCTCAATAGAGCCTGATGCATTACCTTGAGCAACTCCTCTGCTCCCAAATGTGGCAGGTCAAGGGTCTGTCTGGCAGCATCCAGCCGAGCTGGATCTGGGAATCAGCTTCACCACCAGCAGATGTAGCCAGGAGTCTATTCCTCCACCCAAGAAAACAGCTATCACACCTTGTGCAACCCAGCAGCTTCAAAGCCAAATTAATCATAAATAGTTTTCTAATAATGCTTACCCACATCCTGCATGAAACAAAAGGCAAACGTGTGTAAGAGACATTTTGAAATCTGTATGCAACAGATGCATTCCCTACTTTATTTTAAGGGTCCCAAAGAAAAATAAGTGTTCTGAGCAGCTGAATTAGTTAACTCTTTGCTTTGATTGTGAATTGCATCATCCCCTTTTATGAGTGACATGGTCACTTGTTAAAAAGTGTGTCATATGAGATGTTTTCTAATACATTAATATCTGCTTTTCAACCACCAGTCCATCTTATTAAATTCTCAGCGTGTTCTCACTTTGGACCCATCCAGACAATATAGGCAGCAACATTAACAGCAATAAAGACATTGCTAGATGTAATGTAGTATCTAATTAACAGTGATCTCTGTGGGGCAAGGCCAGGAGAGGACAACTGAATAAAAGTCATCTGCATTAAAGTTATTGGAATATACAGTTAATGTCAGCAGCACCAGTTTTAATTAAAACTTAGAGGTGGTGATCCAAATTGGCTAAAATTGACACAGAAGTAATGGCCTCAATGAGGTTTAAATAAATTAGTCAAACTTTAGCCATCCTTTCCTTGCCTTTTATACTTATTTATGGTTTAATGTCTATTAAAACCCCCTGTCTCCAATTGGAGCAATACACTTGCCTTGCTGCCATGGTCATCACCCACCACACAAATTCAGTACTGTGAGAACAGAGCTCAAGGGGTCTTATGTCAGCTTTTACACCCACTCCCTTGTGTTGGTCAATCAGTAAAATAGAGATAAGTGTTAGCACGTCTGAAAGTTGCTTCATACACACTGGCCACTTTCAGGATGAGCAGAAGGCAGTAAATTCTATGGTTGGCAAGGTCTCAGGATTTTCATAAATAAAATGGTTGCACAGGATCCCAGCATTGAATAAAATGAAGCCATTTGTTAACACATGCCTATTTTAATCTCCTGATCTTCAGTGCCAAACCACTGCT
Organism: Ceryle rudis; assembly: GCA_033439905.1. Lineage (NCBI taxonomy): Eukaryota > Metazoa > Chordata > Aves > Coraciiformes > Cerylidae > Ceryle > Ceryle rudis. The sequence continues at coordinate 180,557 of JAAGNO010017107.1, forward strand.
CTTACTGCAAACTGTAATACAAACCACTTTATTTCTGGGTTTGCTATGTGCTGCCTCAAGGGTGTTTTCCAAATACTGTCACCTGTTTCTCTCATCATTTTTATAACATACAATGGCAAAGAGGGATGGTTTCTGTATTATTATGGGGGAAGTGCTCCTGCAAGTTCACAAGGTTCCACGGCTGTAGATGGACTTTCACTAAAGCCTCCCTAAACCACTGAGTATTGTAAATCTACTCTCAAGAAGGAATTCCAATCAGATTATCAGATATAAACTGGCTTGGGGTTTTTTTGTGTCTGTGTTTTTTTTTTTTTACTCCATTCGAAAGAGGTACTTTAGTCTTTTGCAGACTAGCACTTCCCTCTCAATCTGTGAATCATTTCAGGTCTCATCTTCTGTCTCTCACAGCATGTGAGTTCCAACACTTTGTTTTAATGAAAGACTTGGCAAGCCTGTACAGTTTTTTCACCTGCATTTAAAAAAAAATATAATTCTTTAGTGTCTTCTCATGCAGCATATTCCCTTACAGCCCACATCAAGATAATGCTTCAGCCATATGTGGATAAAAGTCTCTCCTCACCCTAACACAGCCAATCCAAACACGGGCAAGCACTCCCAGTACACCACTGCTAATAACATCTTTCCTCAATTTCCTTTTTCCAGTTTTCCTTTTTCATTCATTCTCGTGAACAGGATATTGAAAGGTTTCTGAACTCTATAGAAAGGTCTTTGTATTAACAGAGAGCAAACCCTTCTCTCAGCCTTGATATTTTCTCACTTCTTACAATTTCAAACCTTAGTACAAACTCTTTGGCCAATTAAAAGCTTGCAGAGAGACTCATCCTGAAATACCCTTCCCAAAACTTCTCTATGCAGTTCTACAAAATTTTATTTATTTAATCACCAATAAATGTGTTCACTGTTTTTTATTTCTTCATTCCCCAAGCTGACATCCATTGTACATCACTCTTTCAACACACACACATCCCTAACTCATCACTCCATTGTCAGAGGTCAAAAGTGGCTAAGGATGACACAAAGTACCAGCTAGAAATTCTTCACCATTGTGGCTGTTCATTCAGTCACCTACTATCTCATGTTGAGAGAACTCATTTTCAATGGTGACTTGCTAAATGGGCATTGTCAATGTACTTTATATTTCATGTGAAGCATGTTTTCCTGCACAACACATGCCGTGATTTCTTTTAAGTGTTGGGTTGAAATTAAGTTGGAATGTTTCTGATATTTGATTGGTTTTCCTTGTTTAGCAGTTGCTGCTTGATATATTGTAGGTTGTAAGTTTTACAAAATCTGTCAAACAGCTGAAAACAATGTATTAGTTACAAGACTTTTTGCTTGGGTCTTCTACCGATAATGTTTAGAAATTGAAACTCAATTCGTATATAGACAAAAAAACTTTTAAAGTGCCTTGATTTGTTAAAATGCTTCATTTAAATGCATGGGTTATTTAAAACAACAAAACAAGTATGGCTGTAGTTAGTGAACTAGAAAAAAAGCATTTAGAGCAGCAGCATCAAATTTTTATTTAAGAAATTGAAGCAGGGCTTTCCCTAGTTTTACAGACTCAAACTAGTTTCTAAACAGAGTATGCACTACTTAACTGAGCTAAACCATGTAAACAATGAAATATTCTTTCCACCACAGCTAATATTGATTTAAGAGTGACATATTACTTGAACAAAGCCCGGTGTCTAGACAATAAATCACCTCAGTTCAGCTTTCCCTCAGACATTTTTGGCAAAATACAACTCCTGTAATTTTACAGGAACCTGGGAGAAGGGGTTGAAAAAATAGTCAACAAAATGGTTGACTGAAAAGCTAATGCCAAATATTGCCCTACGAAGACCCACTGGTGATATGTCTCCTTTCCAAGTCTTTCACTGATATACATTACACCAGTCAGGTTTGATTTGCACACACCAAAAGTTATGCAATGGATGAAACCTAAGGAAGTAATCTCATTTTGAATCTAGCAGATCTTTTATTGACTAATCATGGATGTGGGAATTTCCTGCTGCTTCTGTAACAGTTTTTTGGGGTGATCTCAAGACTGCGTTACAGGTGACCAAGTCCAGGATTATCAAACCATAAGCAGAATTGTGTGCCAGAGTTCACAGATGTGTAATAAATAATTTGCTAAAGAAACACTTCACCATATACAAGACAACGCCTAAAACATTATAGAGGATCTGACACAGCAGCCCCAGGCTCAGCACATATCTGACATCACTGTTATATTACAGACTTATATCCTCATGTTCAGACCACTGTTTAGGACAACAGCAAGTGAATCGCCCTCCAGATTGCACAGAAATCATCCCCTTCAGAAGGGATATCTAATCCTTTCAACTACCTCTAAGAACACAATTATCTCCAAGCAATATATTATTTCTGAGAATTGCTCATATCAAAGCCCATTGATACTAAATTAAACTACCAGCTTCCCTCAAATAAAACAAAAGCTCAGAACATCAATTTCCACTTCATAATCCTTTAAGACATTTATAATGACAAACTGCCACAATGCGACCATGTGAAAATAGGTAGTCTTCTTCCAGCTTTGTACAGTACAGGTATATGGTTTCTAAAAGTCAAATTAAAAGTGGCATTTTTTTTCTTCTCTGCTTGTCTCTTCTTTGTAAACAAGAAAAACACTGAACTAAGGCTTAGATCTAACTTCAAATTTAAGTATCTCCACTTTTGTTGCAAATATCAAGAAAAATCTTCATTCCCTATTGAGCTGGCCTATTTGCCATCAGCTTTGCCACTTACTACCACGCTTGCTCAGATCATATAGCCAAAACCCACTTTAGTAATGTCACAGGCTGGGGTCAGGGTGGCCCCTTAAACCTATAACAGCTGCTCTGTTAACCCCCCTCCCTCCCCAAAGGGGAAAAGGGAATAAGGGAGAGAGACTTAGTGATTAAAAAAGGAAACTGGAACAGCTTTAATGAAAATTAAAAATAATAATAAATGGAATATATACAAATATGTACAAAACCAGTATGGAACCCAACCCTCCCCAAAGGTAATTACATCACTGTCACCACTGATGAGCAAGCACCAGAAGAGTCCCAGACTGTGCCCTGCAGCAGACGGGAGCTGTGCTCAGGAGCTGGATTCCTGTACCGTTTTCAGGAGCACACCGATTAGGATCGGAGGCAGAATGGACAGAGTCCTCCTGGGATGCTCTGAGGAAGGAATCAAAAGACGACCTGGGCCAAGCCAAGCAAAGCTCGCAAAGCAGTCCAAGATGGCAAAGAGAGGTAGCCCCCAAAAGAGAGACCCTCCAGATCCCTCAGCTTTTATTGAATGACACATATGGGATGGAATCCCTTGTTAGTCAGTTTTGGGTCACCTGCCCTGTCCACTCCTCCCTGCGGGTGCAGCCTTTCATTTTCTGCACCCCCCAATGTGGTACACAAGACCCAGCAGTGGCCTTGGTCTGCACACCAAACCACATGGGTGTTATCACTGCTAGAAGCAGACACTGTGAAACCATGCTGCTAACTTCAGAGAGTGCAGTTAGTTAGAAGAACTGAGCTGAGAAGTAAAATCACTGAACAGAATTAGTTCTCTTTTCACTCAAGCCGGGACAACTAACTGCTCTTGTGTCCAACAGTAATTTAACAGCTTTCCTATGAACCTGAAGATGAACAAAAGAGCAATAAAGCAAACAGGAAAAAGCAAAAGAGGATCTGCAGATATAGGGAGCAGCAAATAACCATTTTGTGTTTTCATAATCACCTGCTTCTCGTCAAACAAGTGCAACCTTCCCTATGGCTAAAAGCAGCTATATTTAAAATCAGATTAAAAAAATACCATGTTTTACATTTGCTTATTCTTTCTTGCAAAATGAATACAATAGTCTGAATTGAAATAAAAAATGGCTTTATGCACTGCTTTGTTAGTAAAATGAAATCACAGTAAATGAATAAGAATTCCATTCTGAACTGACATGCTGAGAATATAAATTATGTTTTATAAAACCATTGTACATAACTAATCTAGATGGGTGCTGCTCGCATGAGCTATTAGACAACACTTTAAAAGCTGCAGTCTAGTTTAGTGGAGATAATTTTAATTGACTCAAGGGTGTATCTCAATGGTCCTGAAATTGTTAGGAAAATGTATTGCAGGGAAAGAGCATTCCCTCAGCTGCGGAGAGCACAGTCAATGCAATCTAATAACGCTCTGGGTTTCCAACTGCTAGATGCATTTTGCAATTGGAAGTGATTGCATTGAGGATGTAGATGTGCCACATAAATGGAAGATTTTATCACTGGTTAGCATAATTAGTGCGACCGTCTGCACTGTGTTTGCATCTGCTGGAGCTTGGTTAAGATTTTTGGAGAGTCACATAATGGGAGAACAGTTATTTTCACAATGAGCTGTTTCCATGGATATTGACATGAAATGCTGACTTTCACCTTCTTGAGGTTTTCTGCCTGTTTTCTGAAGAGGACAAAACACATGAAATGGGCAGGCTTCTAACACACCACTTCTTGAGGAATCAGGTTAAACTGTTGTAAAATTGCTGATAAACAAAGAGCTCAAAACCAGATTTAATGAAGCATCCCTCCATACTCACTAACATTATCTGCATATCTAGTTAAATAACAAATTGGATATTAAAAAAATTAAAAAATAATACTATCAACTCTGTAGTTGGGGAGAACTTAGCAACTTGAAAGAGGTTTCAAGTCAAAGATCCCAAACTGGAGATAGCATTTGTAAATCAATCACCACCTTTCTCTCTTCCCCATTTCTCGGGTGGCTTTTTTGTGGTGTTTGTCTGTGTATTTGAAATCTTTTTTACGCCTGCACTTTCAATTTTAAGGAAATAAACATCTCTTTTATTTTAAATAAACTTATCAGTGCAGTGCTCCACATGTGAATTTCCTCTTTAATTTAAAAGAGTTTTGTTATGTCATTCAATTAAGCAAATCTCTGCTCATTTTATGCTATTGCCCATATTATTGCCATAGATCTACTGGGAGTCACCGAGAGTACATCATGCAGGGCTCCAGGTGTCATGCTGAAAGTTTTGCTTTCAGCACAAGGAAAATCTAAAGTTTTAGTCCTAATCTTCAAAGCCTTCCTGAGAGCTGTCCTTAGCCACCCAATAAGGTGGGCCCCTTCCTGCAAAGCCTGACTGCTCAGTGGGGTCATCCCACGGCTGACATTCACAGTCATGGGAAATTGTGCTCTCGGCAGCTGGCCTGCAACTGGGACACTTACGTCTGCAAGGGATTATTAAGTTGGGCTGTGTTTCTTACCGCTCTCAGAACAAAGAGTAGAGCTCATGCTTTTGCTTTTCCCACCTAGTCTTTGAAATAAATCAATAAGGGGTAGGAAAGAAGGAATTAGAAATAGCAATTGCTTTAACAGGATTTTTCATATGCTTTGAACTACGATCAGTACTACCAAGAGATTGTCTCAGCTGAAAGCGTCTCAGCATGCATATTGCATTTCCCTTCCCTTTAAGGGACACACAAATAAGAATTAATTTTTTCTGATACTCAGAGAGAGCATAAGCAACTAGCAGAGACCTCTGACAGGTTGTTGGCCTTAGTCTATGTGCCTGCAAAACAAATCAGACCTTATTGTGGCTGAGCCAGACACCATGACACACCCGGAAGGACCTCTGAGCCCTGCAATGGCAGTGTCCCTTGTTGAGCCAAATGAAACCTTTCAGCTTTGAGTCACGCCAGTACTGGAACATGAATGGTGCTAAGCTAAAGCTACTTATCCAGGGCAGTTGTAACAAAGATCAACTAGTCCACCATTGCTATAGCTAAAGATTTAGTTGGTCTCAAAACAGCAAGACTACCATCAATCAGGATGTAACAACTTCATAGCCCCAGGAGACACAGCACCTACTTTTACAGCAGCAAGTAGAGGGAATTTGGAAGCCTTTGATGACATTAAACACAGATCATTTCCAAATCAAACAAATATTCCTCTCGCCCTGAAGGTTGGGACACTTGCACAGCAGGTGTGCCACAGCTCGTGTGTTGCTGTTACCTTTGGCATGACAGATTAAGCCATGCAGATCTAGTTTTCCAGTCTGTGGGTCTAATATACTGAAAGGATTATTTTTTTGATATGAGGTTCCCATGCACACAATTGCCATTCATTGAAAAATTAAAGCAGCCATCCTAATTCATAACACAATCCCACTCTATTTTCTGTCACATTTGTTAATTTCAGTTTTACTTCACTTGAAACGGGATATTTATTGTCAGTCTTCTGTAAATGAGTAAAATTCCATTCTTATACAGCAGGTAGATCCTGCTGATTTCAATCTGGTTGAGCATCTCTGATGGCATCAAAGAACCCAGTTTCTGTAGGCCCACTTCTGTGACACAGAACACAGCTCACAGCACAGGAGAACGCTGGGGTACTATGCTTCTACGGCAGCCAGAATGCTTCCCGCAGCTGGAACACTCCAAAACGGATGTCTCTTTCAGCTCTCATGACTAAATTAGTTTTAGCAGGACCCAGCATCTATGTTTTTGGATAAATTCAAAGTAAAAGGTATTGAAAATAAATACACTTTTTCCTGTGGAATTTTTCATTTTTCCTCACTGTCCTGACCAGTGATGGAGGTTGGTCTAATATTAAGCAGGCTGCTACGTCACAGCCACAAGGATGGTGGTACCCAGCAGTAGTTAAAGCTACCTGGGCTCACATATGTGACCGAACTGGTTTGATTCCCCCAGCCCCATAGTAAACCCAACACATTAGTCAGAATATTTTTTTTATATATATATATATGCTTATCATCAACTGCCAAAATATCACAGATGCCTCACCAAGAACTATAAAAACATCTGCCAAAACCACTGAAAATGTCTTTGGGATTTACAGTACCTTAACTGACCAGTCTTATTGAGAAATTCTGGCATATTACTGTTTGCTTGGGGTTTTTTTTGTTTGTTTTTTGGTAGTTTGTTCGGTTTTTTAATTATATTTTATTTCCTCCTCAAATTAGCCAGTCAATAATGGCTTAAAACACACTGTAGTCCAAAACTCTAGGATTTGGGATGCAATAAATTGTAAGTGCCTCATAATATATAGGATACCAATATAACAAATAAAGCTTTTGAGTAAGAACATGTAGCAAATATCAGACTTTAACCTACTACAATAAATGCTTTCTGGAAAACTAAAAGCCAAAAGAGACTATCTCTTGGGTACTAATTGCTCTGCTTTCCACAGAGCTAGAAACACATTTTACAGACAGTAATATACTTTTTAAGAATGTTTGGTGCATTAACCACAGAATTACATATAAATAGTTCCAACTAAAGCTTGCTTTTAGGTACCAATACAAAGTGTGTCAAGGGGAGACAAAATGTACTTAGACCTATTCAAATTTTATTTGAAGAATAAAAATGAGCTTCAGTTAAGACTTATTTTCATTACTACATCAATGCCAAATCCTTCTTGCAATATATAGAGCTAAAGTGAATAGAGGGATCTATCAGTTCAAATCCTGATCCTTGGATACTCTATTATTATTATTAACTACAATCTTTTAACTGAATACAAAATTACTGTCACTCAAGGTAATAAGTTCCAACCATGTAACTTGATAAATCTATCATAATTATTACCTTGCATTTTTTCCTCTTCCAATGCAATTGCACAATATTGGCTGCCATAAATTAATTGTTATTTTAATATAGTAAGACCAATTTAATGAATTCAAATATGAAAAGGTCTAAATTGATTTTTTTTTCCCCCCCTCTTATCAACCTGGACCACAATCGCTGTCATAAAAGTATAAGCTCTTCAAAAATAATTGTCCAGGACCCAATTTAAAAGCTTCAGTGAGAGCTTAATTTGATCATCTATGTAGCCCCCAATTAAAAGAAATACACTATAAAAGTAAGGTTGTTTCAAGATAGTGATGACAGCAGTGAATTTAATATACTTATTTAAAACCATACAAAACTAACTTAGAAGCAAGATATATAAATCAAAGAAGAAATGTTTGATTTTATGCAGAACAGTCTTTCCAGACTTTCCAAATAAGTGGCAATATCATGCTGTACTGATCTTTATAATTATAGGTTAACCTTTAGTTCATCTACAAAGTAATCATCTTCATGAAAGCAGGGGGAATTGGAGATTTTTTTCTTTTTTGAAAGATGTAAGTGTCCAAGATTCTCCATTTCCAACTTCATTTTGTATGCCTATCCACAGGTCACTAATATATCTATACAAACACTAATGTACAAGGAAGCCTGAACAGCTGAGTGTAACCATCCACCCAACAGCTTGCCCAAAGTTTGAACAGAGGGCATCTAACACTAAATACCACTTCTCCTAGTACATCCTCTTTCAAAAAGTAAATGTTTGCATTAGAAAAATCATTTATGAAAATGTAAAACAATTGATGTTCAAATGATCAATATTTCATTTAGGATGCACATAATGCATCGCTGAACAATGCCTTAATGGCTGGAAATGAATCACAGCCAGAAATTCTAAAACCAAATCCTGTAATGAATATTAGCTTGCCTGTCAGGCAATCAACCAGAACATTTCTGATTAATCTTTTAATCATACATTTGAGTCAGATCCGTGGCCCGTCACTTCAAGGGATAACCAGTGAAGTCTGAAGCTTGTGAGATCTCAGATGGAAATAGATTTCTTTCACCATTATCTCAGAACTTTTATATAAGAATGCCATGGATATATGGAGCCTTAGGTTTGACCTCTTTTCAGAATTGCGTGCAATGGACAAGAGACAAGTGTATTGAGCATTCTGTAAGTTAGGGCCTCCCCAGGACTGACCAGTCCAGGGGCAAGCCCCCAGCAAAACCTGCCTCCATGCTCCAAGACAGGAGAAAGCACACATCTGCTGTTCTTCCTTTGTTCTCACAGCTGTTACAAAGAATCTATTACATAGGGACCCACTCTAAATATCCGTCTTCTGATAACATGGTATATAGTATGTGCACATATGCAGGTTAGTCATGCCCCTGCAATTTCTTCTTTAAAAATCAAAGAAATGAAGGTGATTATTTTCATACTGTAAATGTCTCCCTCTGTAGTTGAGCTAGTTTTAAGGCAAATTTTTTAGCTACATACACTCGTGGCTTGTGGTGAAGACACTGTCCAGAAAGGGTTGTTTGGATGATATGATTATTGGATTTAAGTATTCAAATTTTCTCTTTACCTGAAAGCAACACTTCCATTTTCTTGCTTAGTACCTCCAGTCTACATAACTTATGAGAATATTTTTCTATTCCCATGCTCTATTCTTTTTTTTTTTTTAACCAGTAAATTGATTCCAGATCAGAAACAAAAGCCAACTCACTGCAATTGGTAAGAATAGCTGACTGCTCATCTAGCTACATGGTTATTTTGGGCATTCCACAGTGTTAATTTGGGGAGACAGGAAAATAAGAAAGTATAGAAGTAGGAAAACTGCAAAAAGCAAGAGCATTTCAAACATGAAATTTCAGATTTTTTTTAAACCACATTCAGAATAATAGGTCAATATGAAAGCTATTAGTATTACAAACACCAGTAATTTAATCTTTTGCAATTTTCATAGCTTTTTTTTCTTTTGTCTGCTATTAAAGAAACTATTAGATTCCTTTCTCACATTATACCTTTTCTCTATTCTTCTCAAAGTCTAGGATGACTTCAAATCCTCAGGACTAAACTCAGTGATAGCAGGGTGCCTTATACTTATTAATTTGGGGGTCTGTAAAGTTTATCATTCCCCTTTAGCTTAAATCATTGAGTCCTATCATCCAATGATCAGAGGAACTATTAGACAGCATTGTTCTGGTGCATTTATATTATACTCCACTGCATCATAGTGCTTTTTGACATCAGAATGAGATACAGTATTTTGTTCTGGGTGATAGTCTTACAGTTATATCTTTACCTTCAGAAACAAAAATGAATTTCATCTGATGATGAACTACCTGATTCAGTCCATGCTGAAACTAGCTACCTATAGATACTGGCAGGAGAGGATCATTTTTCTTTCATGTTACAGATTGTCTGCCCAAGATGCTTGTAGAAACCTGACATATTTTTGTTGATGACAAAAAAGGTGCATTTTTATATCTAAACAAATTATAGCAACTGCAGCAGGCAGTTGAGATAACGTTAACACAAAGCATGAGGGTTTTTTACATAATAAAATTTAGCTAGAAATTCAACTAATCAACAAGATTTTAGAGATTAAGAACACAGGGGATATCTCTTCAGAATACTTCTGTTACATGGCAGAAGCTGTTCTAGGAATATGGCCTAGGCTGGATATTCAAAACCTCCAACCACAGAGTATACATTTATGCAGTTCTATTGGTATGCTGGATGGCCCTGTGGGGACAGTAATCAACAGCTAGTTTTTCCACTGAGCAAACTGCAGCACAATATCAGAAACAGATATACTTTTTTTTTTCTTCCCTGAACTGCACCACATTACAACCTGAGAGCTATGCTTTCATTAGGAAAGGAGGAAAGTATTCCCCGTGTGACTTCACGTACAGCATTCCCGTCAACTTGTGCTTGGGGCAGCCAAAGGAGAAAAATTCAAACCAAGCAATTCAACTAAGTGATGCAACAGGGAACACTTCAGACTGTTGTCCAAAAAATCCAAAAAAAAACCAACAAAAAAACCCCAACCAAAAAAACCCTCATAGAAACCTCCTTCCACATGGACTAGACTGTGACTTAATCACATGTGCCTTTATGAAAGCCTCAAAACATGAGATTTTTGCAAAACCCTTCAGAGTTAACAATTCTGCTAAGGACACATTCAATCTCAACCCTTTACTGTAGACGTTTCTATTTCCTGTATTCTTTTGATATTAAATAAATCCATTTAGACTAAAAGTATATTGCTGCTTTTTTACCCAAACGTAGAAGATATTCTAATACTGTACAATATCTTCAATTTTAAACTCAAACTCAATACTGACTCATTGCAAAGAAGTGAAATTAGAAAACTCCACCTCAGCCAGCTCTCCAAGATAATGCACCAACGCATAAGAGCTTTACTGAAGTCATCTGTAAAAGATTCATTGCTAACTTTTCCTGAAAGCAGTCTTTCAATTACTGCATCTTTTAAACTTAGCAATACATAAAAAGAATGACCTGTGGGTGGCCCAGATATCAATTCTGCATTCTAAAGCAAAAGCCTCACAAACTTATTCATGGGATGATTCACAATTTATTATACAATGTGTTTCACTAGCGCTTCTCCACCCGCTGTTTATTTCCTAAAGCTCATGAGGTAACCACAGCAATTGCACAGAAAGTAATACACTACATTAGAGGAGTAACATAATATGTTTTAGCAACCTCTATACCAAGGAGTCAGCATCATGTAAGCGGTCAGGTCTCCATGGACTACTAGTATTTCACGGGTTTTTTTCTTTGGTTGGTTTTGGTTTTTTTTGTTTTGTTTTAAATAGAGAAAGGGAATTAATCCCACCAAGATTTCAATTAAAGCGTGGACAGTTTCCCCAGGCAATGCCCCCCACTTTTGCATGAAGGAGTGTGAAACTGTGCTATTTGAACAATTCCTGCAGTTTAAAAAATGAATCTTAACTAAGAAGCTAATAGCCTATTAGAAACCAAGTTTTCCCCAAAGAGCAACCTACTAGAATCTCGAGTAAAATAAAAGAAACAAACAAAGATGATATTATGGCCTTTTAGAAGGGAGACATGAAAAAGCAAGTGAGGGCAGAGAGGAGAGTAGGGGAAATTATTAAGGACTAGTGCTTAACATAGCTCTGCATTTCTTCCTCCAGGGAAATTCTGGGAAGCTTTGAAAGGTCAGAGTCTTCTGCCACCCACACCAGCCCTGCTGGGAACCTCTGATGATCTGTGGCCAGCAGCATGAGTATAATGGTGCAAGGCAAGTGTCACAGCAAAAAAGAAGGCAAGAGGAGTGGCTATTTGGTTCATTAATATTGTTTTCCCTCTACATAATGAGACAATAAGACCTTAATGCAAACATCTTTTCCTCTGGATTAGAGCTGTCTAAAAACAATTTCTCCAACATTTGCTTACCGTGGGCCAGGACATCATTTCAGGAATAATAATTTATAAAATTAATGAGGGTACAGAAGCTAATAAGTTCTCCCAGCACACATTTGAAAAATACTCTGCTCTACACGTAAAATTTGTGAGAAGTCCTCAAGTTGAAGTTAGCTCTAAGGGCATATAAATCCCATACAGAGCAGAAGACCAGGCATGGGAAGAAGTTAAGTAAGCAGTGAAATCTTGCTCTCATGTAAATTCCCTAGAGTGAATCTGTATGACACTCCTACAATTTTTTTTCTGTGTGTCTTCATAGTTTTAGGCAGGTTGTGTTGGAATCCACAAGGAATCAAAGACTTGGTGTCAATAGCTTTAGGTCATTCTGCCACTGAGTCTTTCAACATCAGAAGCTGATTTTGGTGCCTGAGCTATTTTCATCACTACTGCCTATTGACTGAAGGAGAAAGGTGATCTCATCTGATTGATTTTCATTGCCCATAGCTAAAAATGGTTTCTTAACTGAGTAGCAAACTTGTCATCACACAGCAGTGTATTTTCCTTACAGAACTGTGCACACAGCAAAATACTAGAGACATGTACTAGTCTCAGCCAGCAGTTTTTCCAGAGGAAGAATATATATCATATTTTACTTTTGCATACCCTTCATAGCTGTCAAAATCAGAAAATATTTTAACTCTTTTATTCTGCTATTCCTCTGTAATGTTTAACAATCCTTATACTGTGTCAAGCTCCTAAATGAAAGTTTGAGGCCCAAATAGTAATTTCCCACTAGGTTTTAGTCCGTTGAAGTGGAGAGGAAATAAAATTAATCCCAAAACAGCATGTGTAAAAATATTCTGTGTACTTTCAGCTTAATGGAAAACATTAGTAAAGGCAAATCTTTAAAAGATATTAAAAAAAAGCTTTACTTAATTTATATGCACTTGTCTGTTTCACCTCTAAGAGCACAATTATGTTTTATTAGTCCTACTTTCTAGATAGTTCTACTCATACCTACAGTACCTCAGTTACCGTAAGAGAAACTGATTGGTCTCAAGAGCAAGAGAGCTGTTGTTTCCATCATCATGCTAAAGATGGGGTGCTGTTTTCTGTTTGTTTTTAAGTCATTCTGGATTTTCATCATCTTTTCCTGCACAGAAGCTTTCAGACTTTCTGTCATGTTATACAAGGAGTTCCTTCTGCAACTGACAAACGTACAGGAAAAGCAACTGGATTTCAAGCAGCAAGCTCATGTCAGATTGTCAGTGAGCTGTGTCCAAACATGCATACTAGGATGAAAACTTGGCCCTACAAATACTATCCATCCCAATGCTCCAGGGAATCCACTGATATTTGAGTTGGAGATGAAATTTCTTTCCTTTTTTGACCAGAGCTCTGCAAAGAGCAGATGTTTTCAATGATTTATCCATAATGATGCCAAGATGTTTTGGTTTTTTCCCCCCAAGCACTTAATTTCACATCCAGCAATGTGTGCAAGTAATTTAAAGTTGTTTCTTTTGATGCAAGATACCTCACACTTGTCTATACTGACTTTCATCTGCTGTCAAGCTGTCTGAACTGGATACAGCCACACAGACAACAGTGACTGTAGGGCTGGGCAAAGAAAAGGAGTGCAGCATCCCCCTTGTTACACAGCCTTGTGCACCCATAAGTGCTAAAGGAGAAAGTTAAGCTTTCTTTATCATTCTCTTCCACGTTAGATACAACCTCAGCCTCGTTGCTTGGTTTGTTTAGATTCTCTTGAACTCCCTCCTAGTCTACATTAACACCAACTGAGCGAAATACTTGTCAGCCATTTGTTTTACAAATCTTAGTGATTACTAAGTATATGAACAGTACCATCTATATATAGAAGCTTAAAACAAACAAACATTCCATTTTTGAAAAAGATTCACTCCTGTTCTAATCTAAAAGCCTGTCCACGGAAGTGCAACCAAAACGAGTAACACAATTATGGTCACACCTTGAGCAATGATGTAACCAGAATACAAGTGTTCTATTTTGATTTATCTAACAATTTTAAATGCAAAAGGATATAGCACAGCTGCACTCATGCCAGCAGCTTACCTAGCTAGGTTTCAACAACACCATTCAAACATTAGCACCCAGACAGCTTGGGCTACTAAAGCTGCTCCCGTGTTAACAGCTGAGCCAAATTTGACACTACTTTCAGCATCTTTTTGCTATACTGCAGAAATGTAACACCTCTGTAACTCTGCTTTCTTATAGATGGTAGTCATGGCAGTTCACAATTTATCAAAGGTTTCCTGCTTTACCTCCATTTAAGAAAACAATGGCAAAACTGGACTAGGGTGCCTAGAAGTGCTTGGTCTTCCCACTTTCATGCTTGCTATGTGTAAATTCCATTTGGACAAGGTTTGAAACATTTGTCCAACAAGTACTCCTGTCTATAGAAAAACCTTTTCTTACAGTCAAAAGGAAAAGTATGCAAAGCCAGGCAAGAACATAGCCAGGGCACAATCTGTTTTGAATATCCTGACTGGCATCTAGTCCCTTGGGAATCACTGCCAGTAGGAACAGATGAGCTACTCTGTGCTGAGAAGGTATAATAAACATGGCAGTTTTCAGCAGTCTCCCTGACACCTCCACCATCTGCTACAGTAAGATATTAGTGTGAAACAAGTGTCATGCAAGTCTGAAAGCAGAAACTTGCGCTTGCATTACAGTGAAATTAAACTCATGTTAACCAAACTGAGGCATAATAGCACAGCTATCCACTGGGAAATTCAGTGAGGTTGCCTGTTTGATGGCTGTGGGTAACCCTTCTAAGGGCAAACCCCTGTCTATTTCATAGATAAATATTTTTATTTTTCTTAAAGACTGAATTTTCATTCTTGATAATTTCAAGGTTCGTTAACCACTGCAGCACATGCAAGGCAATTGTAAGGGATGGATAATGTAGGATCGAAATACAGGATCCATACGTTAATGGACCTGGTCAAACAGAGGTGGCTTGTCACAACATCCTGTAAGTCTATTTGAAATTTCCAGAAAGTACTTGGAGAGGAAATATATTTCAGACCAACAGTATGACAAAACCACGTCAAGTAATTACTACGGCTGCTTGGAAAGTAATGGAGATGTTTTGGCACTCACCCTGCTCCTTACTGCTCTCGTCATGTTTCTAGCTTATTAGAAATCAATGTGAAACACTAAATCTGGGTGGCAGATGCTAACCACCTCCAGAAATATTTTACTCCCTCTGCATTAAGACAGAAGAGGACCAAAGCAGAAGTCCAGCTTCTTTATGGTAAAAACTGGGGAACTGGTTCCCCAACAGCTAGTACTTAAACTTTGCTTTCCACAAAGTGTTTAAAAAAAAGAAAAAGTAACTTGCAAGCAATTCAAAAAAAGCCAAACACAAACTACACACAGACTTTGCAAAAAACCCCATACTCTTTTCAATCAATCCCTTGACTGTATGCAGGCCTTCCTGCAGCAAGGAAAGGAACCCTGTCAAAAAATTAATTCCAACACAATTTGAACCTCAGCCAAGATGGTTATCTGGTCCATATTTTACCTCATGTTTGGGTCGCCTGACACACCTAATCAATCCCATAGCTTTGGTCCCTTCCCAGACTCCTTGCTGCCTCTCCCTGCTTCATATGCAAGACAATGTACAAAACACAATTCAGATGGAATGATTCAACATGGAAAATGTACAATTCATCCAGAAGGAAAGATTTCAGATATGAAAAGGCTTCAAACCTCTACGTATCAGGGATCTCTACACTATTTGTCATTTTTGCTTCATGGACATGTTCATTATAGAGAGATAAGAAATTCACCTTCAATTTCATAATACGAAAGTTTCTTATCAATACTGCTTAATACTTACCATCACTGCAGAAGAATCTCAGCGTACATCAGTCTTGTGATAAAAAATGCGAAAAGGCAATTTAACATTTTGATGATCTGGAAGGTCCTTGAAATTTGGAAAACAACAAGTGCCACTGTTTACAGAAAGCCCATCTGTTCTTTAAATATCATTCAGATTCCTTCCTAAAAATTAAGAGGAATTGAAGCAGAAAATATTGTTTATTTTAAGAGAAAATAGCGTGTAACAGGTCTGTTGCCACCAGTATTTACAATTTCATGTGCCAGACAGCTATGCTAATGGTTTCATATGTAAAAACCGTATGGGAGTAACACAGGAGGCCTGGCAGCCCGGTGGTATCCTGAACCTCTCACTGATCCATCATGGGTTTTAAGACACTAGCTTCACTTTGCCTTAAGATGCTTCAACTTATTACATAACTGAAATGGAAATATAAGACTATCCACTAGCCACTGCTTCTGGATGCTGAGAGAGGTTCTTGGCAGCAGGTGAGTTCTTGTTTGTGGATGTGGCTGTTGTACCCTGCTTTTCATAATAGCAGTCAAGGTATTTTAAAATGCAAAAATTTAACCTCAAAGAAGTAGTTCAAACAGGTGTTAGAAGACCATAGCGAAGGGCTGCATTTCATTTAACTTGCAGAGGTGAGATCTTTCAGTTGCCTTTAAACATCTCATCTGTTCAGAATAAAACAGGTAGCAAAGCTTCATACTTTGCCATCTATATAAGCTCTCAAGTTAGAAGTTCAGCCAACATTCTTCCCTAGCAGAAAGAGTATAGATGAGGAAAATCCTTATTATCTACCAGCAGCCACACAAAGCAAAAGCAAGCAATGACCTCCAGATCTTCTCCCAGGGAAAGCTATACTTTAGAAGGCAGCCATACAAATTCATACAACCACATCTATAGTTAGAGTTCCACGGACGACTACTCTTGCTTGTGAGTGAAGCATGAAGTGCGTGAAGTTGTAGTGATGGCTATGTGGCTATATGACAGAAATTACAAGCAACACCTTCATACTGGAACTTGCTGATGCTTCATGATGAAGCTCTCTCCATCAAATCATGACTACTTTCCAGTTGTTCCTATTCTTCATATTTCTCAGCCACTCCAAGATCAAGGCACCTGAACACTCATTTTCCACATAGCTCTGGGATTTACTGAATCCCATGTGCAGATGAGTTAGCAGAATGCTCTAGTATTTCACTGCTAACACTGAACCACAGTCCACCTTCTATCTCTCATTCTCTTATCTGCTCACACACTTGTGTGCCTAAATTAAACTGTTGTTGAGCTAAAAGCTTAAGAAATAAACTGCATTAAAACATTTCATGAATAAAACCCTGCAATATCAGTGAAGGAGACATACTACTAGGCCACACGTAGCTCAAATATTTTCTATGATTCTGTTTGACCAGAAGGCATCCATTGCTTGTTACAGAGCTCTGCAGTTGGACCCCATGGAAGTATCTTGGAATTCCCCTGAAGTCATGAAATGCAGATGTAGTGGTTTGCACTGAGCTGATGCTTTGGAGATGTGCCATCACATAGACTCAACACATTATTAATCTGGTCACAATTTCCATTTAAACTCAATAACACTTAAACTGACATGTTTTTACATTTAAATTATAGACAGGCTTGGAAATATTTTAATCAGTAATCAATTTCCTACCCCGCCCAAAAGCAGATGGTAAAATATTTCAGTTAATAGCAGGAATGTATGAAGGAAAGAAGGTTTAGAAAATAAGAATACTAAGCAACACAAAAAATGTTTGATAAACAGGTCAAACTCTGAGCTTACTAGAGTCAGCACTTTGATTAAGTCAGTGTTGGGGCACTCTGGCACATGTTGGTATTTGCTTATTTTCAGCATAAGCTGCATTTCCCACTTGTTAAAAGGAATAAGTACTACCACTTTCTTATTAATCTAGACAAATACTTTTTTTATCAAAAATTAAGAACAATTTGATTATCGCTAGAAACATATTCAACACAAAATCCTCCCATAGACAGTCAAAAATGCAGCAGTGGTGTCTCTGATCATTTCCCCCCCTCCGCCCCCCCCACAAAAAAAAAACCAACAGCGATGCCTGCCATCATAGACCACCCACGCTAAGAAAGATTGGAAACAAAAAATACAACGACCAACTACACTGGATAATACTGTGAAAAGCTGATAATGTTGTATTGTTGAATTCTTCTCTGAGCTAAAAAATGATTGATTTCACTACAGAGTTTCAG
>JAAGNO010017107.1:198822-234252 GCA_033439905.1 Ceryle rudis
CGAAACCACTAGAAAATAGGCAAAGATCTGTACATTATGCTACTCTACCACATAATAACTGCTGCAGTTTCAGGTAGTTAACAGGCATCTCACTTGGTTGACCTAGCATCACAGTAGGCTGGAAAACCAGTTATGAGTGACAGCCATAAGGTAATATACTCCACTTGCTATCTTTTCATTTGACAAAAATGTTCTGCAGCAGGGATGTGAAATTGAATTTGGTCATATTTTTCCCAGTCTCCTGATCACTATGACACTTAGCAAAAAAAAAAAAAAAGAAAAAAGAAAAAAAAGGTTTTGTTTAACAAGATCCTTTATTAAGATCTTCTCTCACTGTGATAACTCTCATTTAGACACTGCCAAGCCGAATTAATTGTTTGAACAAATTGCCATTACTGTCAATGGTAAAACAGATGAGCTCATGAGTACTTTGATGTAGAAAGAAAGGAGCACCATCCATTGAACAATTTTTGGCTCCAGACATCACAATGGGAAACAACTGGTACAACAATTATCAGGGCTTTATAAACGTGTCTGAACTTCATTATTAATCCTGAAGTTGGGTCAAAAAGTGCTATTGACTAGCACTACCTCAAGCAAACTAACGTATAAAGCTTGATAGACACAAAATACTAATCTTCAGGATGAAAATATCAAGATCTGGAACATTACACTCTAGTGTATTTTCCATTTCACATTATGAGAATCTTACAAACGCAAACACATATTAAAAAGGGTCACAAAATCTAATTAGAACAACTTGCACTGTTAATGTCAACATTTGTCTACAGTCAGACTTTTAGAGTGGTCAATAAGGAATAAAATTATTATTCTTTAAGCCTGTACATAAAGTTTGTGATACAATCTAATGAAAGCTTTGTTTAGATGTCATTTTTTCACATATAGAGAAAGAAGAGACAAATAATGCTGTTATAGTAACAGACAAGGAGAACAGACTTCAGCATCCCATCCTCCCCTCATGAACACATGACTATCAGAGACTGAAACCACGTTCCTAGAAGAAGAGAGAGGGGCATAAATTATTCAGTGTGTTTTGGAGCCTTCCCCTCGACCCAGGAAAACTAAAATAGCTATGTATCCAAAATAAAGCAATCTTGAGCTTAGCAAGTTAGAGTCCCAATTACAGAAAGGAAGATTTTCATGCTAACTTGCTCAAGACTTTTTTGGTATTAGTTTGGGGTTTTTTTCCCCAGAATAATATTGTGTGCTGCTTCTATGAAAACTGCTATTTTGTACTGAAACTTTTAAACCAAATTAATTTTACTTGTTTGCCAAAATACCCTGAAGATACTAAGCATGAAGTAATCACTAGTTTTACAAAATTACAAATTATGTGAAAAAATGGCTTGCCAACAGTAGCCTTCATAGTTGCTATGTCTCATTTATTAAAAAAAAATTACCAAAAAAAAATTCAATATTATGAACTATTGGGTTTTGAAGCTCTTCTAATAACTTATTGTTCAAGCAGTTTCAAAGCTGATTTCTAAAACTGTAAAATTACATTTTCCAACTGCAAGTTATTTTCTCTGTCTTTTCTTTCAATTAGAAAACAAAACAATAGAATTATAATGAAAGTGCAACACTCACTAGGAAGCAGTAAGCAATAAAAAGGATTAGTATGAGAAAACAGGGTAAAAAAAAAAAAGTGTGTGTCTTTACATTTAATGCATGCTTATTGAACTGTACCAATACTTGCTCTTCACACTTTTTTTTTAATTGCTGGTAACTTAATGCCCTGCAAATATGTCTCAAGAAAAGCCAGACACCCCTAAAGTCACAACATACAAAATCCCCTTTGTAATACGTTAGGTTTGCTGGGGTTTCTGAAATGTTAGTTAAGATTTATTGTTAATGTTAATTAAGACTTACACCAAATGAAAAAATTCCATAGTAGCTATTCTTATGTGTAGAGCTACTCCTCTCCGGACAAGGCATCATTTAGGCCATGTTAACTGATGCACATGTACAAACAGCTCTGCCCTTAATATGCTATGTAAAATTTTCATTTCCTACACCAATACAGTCTCTTCCCTAAAAGTTTAATAATACTCAGCTACCATCATGTAGAACAATACCAGACCAGAAAAAGATATTAAATGGCGAGTCAGCTACTGCCAGTACAGCTCCTCTTCACAAGAAATCAAAGCAATGCTCAAGTAGATATTAAGGAAAAAAAGTTCAGTGAGTCCAGTCAGCACTGACAACAGAAAAGCATTCACCTCATGTTACTAGGAGTAGAATCTCGCTGTAAAATTTGCCTTGTATTGATATGATTAGACTTACAAGCAGGCAAAACCTCAGCTTGATCAAGCCAATCCTTCACCTAGGAGCGTAACTGCTACATTCATTACTCAGCACAGCTATGCTAGCAAGTCTTCCAGCATGGAGGGAACCACAAACAGCACGCTTTGCTTTCATTCAGCTTAGTGAGGCTGCATAGATACATCACATAAATTTGTCTTTCAAACATTTTCTAAGTCTGCCTTCAAGAGTTTTGATGGCATAAATGCCAAGCTTTCTGAAGCATGGACATAACCAAAGCATTTTACAGGCTGAAGTCTAAACCTGTCCTAACTCTCAGTTTTTTAAGCACACCTATGTCTGTCCTGTATAATGCTGGTGATAATCAAGATCATGCTTTCAAGAGTGTGGATATCCATAAAAACAGGGGTGGGAGGTTTAACACTGAGGTGTCACCTTAGACTTCCGCAGCAGTTTGGTCAGAATGCCAGTTTTACTGATCATATAGTCTATTTCTTCCACCCTTACTTCTAAAGTTTCTTCACCTTAAATCTGGTCTGGAACAGGCGCTTTAGGGATCAAAAATACAGAGAGAGGCTGGTAAACACCTTTTTGGTAAGGTCTGAGTACGTTCTGGTGAGGACAGCATTTCCTCTAATGTTTATATTGCAAAAGGGTTTTGAGCTGCTTTTAAAGTCCAAGAGCTCATTAAACCTTTTATGAAGGCATACAACTTGTTTCTGTGTATTAAAGGACAATTCTTCCAACTGCATTTCAGGCTATTATAAAACAGAAGCCCAGCTGCGATAATACTCCTGAACTATTTCAGTAATGTTTAAAGATTTCAATAAATCTGTTTTCACGGCTACCAAAAAGGGTACGTGACCTAACCTGCAAGAGACATTTACAAAGAAAAACTGAAAGGCAGCATGTGAACAAGGGGCCTCAGATTTGGATCAAGACTGTTTCATTAGGAAGGGAAGAATATATCAAATAAACCACACTATTCTCAGTTCTTCCATATTTTTAATGGTGTGATAGGAGAAAGGTCAATTACAAGTGAGAAAACTTTGTTCAGAGTTTAGTTGTTGGTTTTGAACCTCTATTTTAACTTTCAAGATAAGAGGTTTCCTGTGCTCGAGACAAGCCTGTATTTCCATTTACAAATCAAGCCTAGTTTCTTGTGCACAGAGACATGTGATCTTTGCATCTTGCAGGAAAGCAATGTTCCCAAAAACAGAAATGAAAAGCAAAATTCATTCAGCTGCAGGCACAGAACAAAGACGCAAAACCAAAAGACACAATAATAATATTGTTCCCATCTTAGGAAACACTGAGAAAGGTTATTTTTTAAATTGACAATTTGGACAGTTTTAATGCATGACTTATCAGGAGAGAGGAAGGTTGCATTTATTAAGAAATTAGAAAGCAGAGACTGTTCCTGAATATAAAGCACAAAAACATGCCAAATCTCTATGTCCTTTATGGTTTGGATGTTTCATTATTAGACCACAGTCAAACTGTTTGACTCTTTCCTTACCACTAATGGATGATGATACAAATTTACCACTCAGAGGTGCCACATACAACTTTGACTGTCCTTCTAACCTGTGTCTGAGAAAATACCTAAGAGGAGATAGCAGCAGTGGAAACTTAGCAAGGCATGCTCAACTGCTTTCCCTTTTCTCCCCCCCCCCCCAGTAACTACATGCTGAAAATGTCTCAATAATTTGCTCGAAATGAGCAACATCTCAAACTTCTAGTTAGAGATTTGGGATGGCTATTTTCTCCAGCAAGTTTACTTTTAACTTTGAATTACAAGAAGTGGTAATTCCCTACACAGACATGAAATCAAACTTTCCCAAGCAGTACTCCCCCATTGGTCACTTAACTGAGCAAATGCATAATAGGCTTGGAAAATATTTCTCTTGCTGTAGGTGGGAAAATATGGAATACTCCTGGCAATAGCTGCCAGATTTCTTAAGACCTTCTAAAAAATTAGATGCTAGCCATCAGATGAGTATGGTAGAACTCTTCAGCATTTCAGCTGTTAGAAAAGTTTACAGTCCCTTGAACGACCAGTTCTCTTTTAATCATCTAATACACATTCATCCAGCCTTTTAAAGTAGACATCTTTCAAAAGCAGACAGGATCTTATTTTTTTTCTCCTCAAATAATCTGAATTATGTTAATGAAAACATAGTTCTATTTAAAAACAATCAGGGTCAGTCATCCAGAAGACAGCAGATTTCAGTCTCGTTTCCATCACTGGCTGTGTATACAGGGAAAATTCATTATTTATACAGACTTTTCACTGAGTGGATGTCAATGCACTTAATTAAGTCACAGAACTCTATTCCTTTTGTAGCTGCTATTCTAGCCCACAGTTTAAGGTATATTTGTAACATTCTCCATTTCATAGAGAAGCAGCTGTTTTCCTGCTTCTGTCACTGGGGTAGAGATGTTTGTTAGGAGCTGCTGGCATCTAAAGCATCTTTATACAACTTCATAATGAGAAGTTGCTAACTGCTGCATAATACTTAGCCATGTAGCTTCCCCTCTTTGTAAAAATCCAGCCCAATCTACTTTTGCTGTTCAGTTTGGTCTCCATCACTGCAGAGGAGAGACCGTCCACCTTCACACAAAACTGGCTAATGCACGCTCACTGGCAGTCCTTTCAAATTAGAAACATCATTACATTAACAAGGGGTAAAATAAAAAGCATCAAAGTATCTTGTTGGAAGTCTCAGTTTAGTTTAAAATATAACCTAAAAAAAGAGCAAGTACTGCAGTACTAGCAACAGAGTTTGCAAACGTTAGGATGGAACACAACACACCGAGGCAGAAGCCAGCTCTTCAGGTACCTTACAGAGAGGTGGGTGGACACAACAATTCTGTGCGATTTCTAAGTCTGCTGAATTTACAAAATGAGAAGACCAATACACTACGTAGAACGTCCAGCTTCCTAAGTCTTCAAGTGCATAATAAAAAAAGATATTCTTACTGGAAGCTTCTAGCATAAACTAACACACTTTCCCTCACACAAGCTGCATAAAGCATCCATGGTTGAAGACCTAGGAAGGGGTGGGTGGAAAGCCAAATTCAGTACCTTTTACCAAAAATACCAAACTCAGCAAAAGTAAACAAATGGGGCTTAAGCCGTGCCCTACTTTACCAAGAAAAAAAGTTACAAATATCTTCCAAAAAAGGAAGTTACCATAAAAATCTCAAACTCTAAGCATCGGAAATACTTATCCAGGAAATCAAAACCTACTTCTATCAGTAAAGGATTCCCATCTACATTTGCCTCAATATAATACTTGTCTTTTTAGACTGTCTGCATAAACACTGGGATTTAAATTGCTTGGAAAAGTTTACAGCACTATAATTGGTTTAACTCCAGTCTTGATTCAACTCAAATCAGTGGAAGATCAACTTCCTAAATAGGTATTATTGAGGGTTTGTTTTGAGATTTTGGTTTGGCTGGAGAGCTTGGGGTGCATGTTATGTACAAACCAGCATGCTTAGAGATGCTTGAAAACCCTAATTCTAGATCAGCTTTTAGACCAATAGCTGAAACACTAATACTCTATAACCAAATGAGTCAGTCAGTCACTGCACTTCCCACAAGTTTGTGTATTTATTATCTTCTAACCTACTGAGTAAATTTAGCATATAACGATGGTAAATTCCGTGATGTGAACTAAGAGTACTGCAGCACAACAAATTCTCCAGCATTCTTAAAGTTGCACATCTTGCAGGTATGGATGGCTTTACCAAGTTCTAAGGACATTCTTCATAGAGATAGATTTATACGTATGTGCACTTGTAGGATCAGGGACCTAACAAAGCTGTCTTCTGTTTGAGATGATGGTTTAATAAGATATTTTTTTGTCCCATCTAATTATTGGTACTGAGAAAAACTGGGGGTTTTAAAAGGCAGGTTAATAATAGCCCCTAGAATTATTATAATAGCACAAATCAAGATCTCAGTTTTGCAGACTCCTGCAGGAAGGTATGTCTGCTCATCAGCCTGCTGAAATGAAGGAAAGCATCGCATACCTACCGGAGGGTAACGGTATGCTTAGAAATACACACGGAGGCATCTAGATTTCAAGGTGACTATATGAAAAGGCACCTTCAAAAAAAAAAAAAAAAAAAAAAGGAAGGGAACACAACCCGCGCCGCGTCCCTAAAGAGCGGAAGGGAAAGGAGCAGCTAGTAGAGAGTGCGGCCAGGAAAGAGAGACCGGAGAGACTCGCTTCAAACTGGAAGGTAAGGTAAGCAAGGATTGTAAAGAAATAGTACATCATCTAGGTATCTGATTAGAACCCCCTGATCTAGCTCTGGTGTGACTATGAGGAATAATGATTAACATAGACTGTCCAGCTCAATATTTTTAAGTGCTAATGTTAAACTAGCCTTTGAAGACAAACTGCTCCTTCATACTGAGGTAAGAAATTAAAGATCAAATTTTAATTAAACAAAGTTAAAGTCTCTAGGTGAGCTCACAATTTGGTCAGGTTGGAGTAGGTTTCTACAGGAAGAAACACATCCTGGGCTGTCAGTAGAAGATCCTATAACTGGCATGATAAAAATTAGTTCTGTAAATGAAATATTTGGAAGAAGATTGTTTGTGTTAAAAGGATAAAGGATTTAATTTTTCCCAAACCATCATTTGTAGACATAACTACATTCATGTAAATAAAAGAAAACCTTAATCTGAAGTGTGGAGAAGTTCACCCCAAAAGCTAGAATTCAGTGACCTTATGAACCAAAATGAGCATTTTCCAGGAAAAAAAAAAAAGGTCCTGGGCAACACTGGCAAATGGCACTACCATGGAGCCACCTGTAACACAGCTCGCCAGTCAAAAAGCATCTGGTTGTAGCTTCATTCACCCTTCCTTATCACAGAGTAATATTCAGAAGACACACACAGTGGCTTATCTTTCTTAACCTGACACATCTTTGCTGCATTCCACTTCACAACAGAGAAGCCAAAACCATTACATCACCCAACTGCCCTGTTGCAGCTTTTTGTTTGCTGAAAGGACAGAGCAGTTGTATCAGGACACACACCACCACTGTACACAAAAGAAGATACCATCAGAGAACACCTATTCTCTTTTAGGATAGATTCACTCTGTCAACCAGATGAAAACTTATTTTCAAGCCACCTCTATTCCAAATTGGTGTTTTCTGCTCAATCTGCAAGCTAGTATTTATCTTGCCGTTTTTAGTCATGCAATCTACCCATGACTGAAGAACCCTTCTTAAATTTGTTAAAAGTTTTGCAAGATCAAGACTTTTCTTCAGCAACCACTGCATAAACCCAAAAAGCTTACTGTTCACCTTCCTAAGAAACTAGCTTCTAGTATTTGCAGATTTGCAATATATTTGCAAGTGTTATTATGAAAATAGCATTTTATACAGCCTGGATTAATGCTGCTGTGGTTTCTGCAACATTCCCTGTACTTATAAGGGAAATATTTCAAAATCTACAATACATGTAGACATCATAGGTAATCCCACCTCCAATAACTCGGTTTTACTATCTTCTACTAATGACTTTTTCAAGGCATGCTGGTTTATGTGATTAAACTAAACCCCAAAACAATGTTGAAAAAATACACTTAGAAGTGAAATGAAAAATAGAGTAATTAAACACTTCATCATGTTTTCGCACTGGATACCCTGAGTGGAGAGTCAAAAGAGGAAAGGCAGGGGAGTTTTATCAACACCTCAGGCAGATTATTCCACATCAACTCTGAAGAAGCTACCAGGAAATAAAACAATGAACAAGAAAAAAAAAAAACAGAGAATGGTCTTCTCTGTCCCAAAAGTCTTGGTCACAACTAGCCAATTTTATTTTTTATTTTTTATTACAATGTCATTGTGAACATTTCTTTTTCCCTTCTTAAAACAGTGTGCTACTTCCTCATAATAGGAGGAATCTTTTTTTTTTTAATTAAAAAAAAATTTAAAAATCAGGCATCTGTGCCACACCTTGAATCTCAAGGATACAAGGGGCCAATCACCTATAGCAAATGTCTCAGGCTCACTAACACACCTCAAGGAGTCCACAGTCAAACTCTGGCTCTCCTTTGAAAAGTCTTCTGGGTAAATGGAATAAAGGGATCAAATAGAAACATTTGAAAAAAAACCTAGGTTTTTTTTATTCAAAATACCTTAAATCCCAAAAGAAGACAGAAGTGTCTTAGTTTTGGAAAGCACACATTTTTCAAAACAAAAGGATATCTTCAGGAGGTAAATGGCCTTTAAAAACTGAAAAAGCCAGTACCTCTTAAAGGGTGCACCACTATATAATTCTTTACAGGCTACATCTTCCTTTAGGAGTTTCTATATCTATGCTGCATTTTCAGAAGGAAAGAAAAGAAGAAATATCACTCTCTGCAACACCACTGATATTTGAGACTCTGTTAAGAATGCACATTTTGGCAGGGTCAGGATTAGCATGCTAAATTAGTGGTTGAGAGCAGGAAACAGGCTGCACTTTGTAACAGCATTTTTCATTTGCATGAATTTCTGTATGAAAACCTAAAGGATGTGGCATATGCTGCAAATTTGTTTAGGATGCTGTTTTTTTCAGATCAAAGAGATATATTCCAATTCTGCCATAGTTAAACATGGATGTGAACAGGAGCTTAAAGTGAGAGAGAAAAAAACCCCAAAACATAATTGATCTCTCTTCTGACCCAAGTTCTTGGTCACTGAGCAAATTTTCTTCTGTATTATCCATCAGCATCAATATTTCACCCACACAGAACATCTACTCAGTCCATGAACAAAATAGGAAAAAAAAAAAAAAAAGCCAAAATGAAGAAACCCAAAACCCTCATGAATACCTGTACCTTCTCCTTACAATTGATAAATGATATAAAAATCTCAATGCAGCTCTTTGCGATGGAAATTTTAAAGTTATACATAATTATAACTGTCACGATCTATGCCTTTAAGCATCTTCTCTACTTAATTTTCATTACTACTCTTTATATTCTATTCTCTCCAAAATACTGGGACTGCTGCCACCTTAGAGACGTGATTGGATCAAGCATACCACTGTGCAATCATCACTTAATATTAAATGAAACAACAGCCTGTATATTTTACACCTGAAGACCATTATTCTCATACTGACCTAAGTCTGTGACCCAAGGAAAGAATGTGCCTTCAGTGAAGTTCAAAAGCAACCAGATTTATTTCATTAAGAAGCTGTCTACAGTCCTTGGACTTAATCCTCAGAAATCTAAACTAAATGGACTTAAAACCTATTTATTGCTCTCCAGTTCTAAAAAAATTAAAAAAAAATCATCTCCAAGAACTGATTTTATTTATTCCATGCAGAGAAAACACAACTAGTCTTGTCACTTGCAATAACTTCCTCAATAATAGATCTAAACACAGAACATAGGACTACTCTGGTTCTTCAATGAATCTCAGGATGGTCACTGAACGAAGCAATAGAATGCAGCATAACTTCATTGACAGAGAGTTAGACTAAATGACCTTTGGAGGTCCCTTCCAAGCCAGGGCATTCTAGGATTCTACTATCTCAGAAGGGAACGTGACCTATCCATAAAGGTAGTATGAAGAAACAAAGCCAGTAGTTTTGAAGCTATATAAAGAACACTGTTCTCAGGGTCGGAATCAATGTTAGGTCAGCCACTGTACCTAACACTGACCCACAAATGACCTCTGTTTTGCTTTTAGTTTTCAAGATGTCTTCAAGAAATTTGGGGGTTCAGATGAAGTTTTACTGCTTTCTATTCATTAGATGGGACATTAAAAGTATGCTACCTTACGAAGCACCAAAAGTCTGAATCTTAATCATCATTATGGCATTGCACAGTCCAGTTCAAACAGCTGCCCTACCTCCTCAGTGCTCAGCAGGAGTCTGCCTGGTCTCTCCACCACCTTCTGCCTTCAAAAGTGTCAGCTTGCAAAACTGTTCCAGATGAATCCCTGCACTAGAATGGGATTCCTTAGTCACTCAAAGTGGACTCCACTGAACTGCCCCAATCTGGGCAAACAAAGCAGATGCATCTGGGAATGAACCTTGTGAGTGGATATATAAATCATCCCCAGATTACTTAAATCTACCATATAGTAATCTACTTCAAGTGCTGTAACATATTGTTAAAGGTAGAACAAGTTCTGTCATTACTCCAATGCAGTGGCAAAATAAGAAATTATGACATGGTAAGACTGTTACATATGCATGAAGTGATTGTACTTGCTAGGATAACACTGTGCACAACGGTTAGAATTAATTTTCCAGCCAGAAGACAATGTTGTTAATAATGTGACAGAAAAAAAACAATAATCAAATATGTTGACTTAAAAGTCAAGTAATGTCTTCGTGTAGAAATCAGATACAACTTCCGTAAGAAGTGTGTTATCATAGCCCAAGAGAGACAAATAGGCATTTTCAGTGTAAGAGTGAAAGAAACCATTCCTGACTCAGTCAAGTAAATCACATGGGATTTTCAACCACAGTCATTTGACTCAAAGCATGACAAATGCTCAGGGAGAGCCATGTGGCTTCACAGCCTGACACCCAGAAAAGTCTCTGAAGCTACACCCTATTCATGTCGGAAACAATAACACCTGCCTATTTTGGTTCACAGCTTGCTTTCCTGATGAGAAATACCAAGATTTCTCACCATGAGTGGGACCAAAAATCTCCTTCTTGTTCAATCAACTATACAGAGCAGGCCTTCTCCTTAACCAGTCTCAGACAACCCAATACCATTTACTGACCCATTTAATCCCAGCACAAAGGCTGTATGTGAAATACAGTATGGAGATTATACAGGGGAGGATAAAAGCATAGGAAAGAGGTAACATCTAGTACAGCATTCCCACCACCCAAGTAGATGATGGCTTCTGATCAGAGCAGCACAGATAGAGGGATGGATGGCATCCATGGGTTTCAGATTCCAAAGGGTGAAACAGGGCTAATTTTAGAGGGATTAGGGATTGACAGAGCAGAGGGAACACTCCCTGAAAAAACAGTTACAGAACTGCCTCTGCATAGACCGACTATATTTTCTGAACACCATGAAGCAGTGCAGGCAAACAGGTGATTTTGTTTCTACATAGTGCTACTCCGCAAAAGAAAAAAAATATAAATCATAGATACACTGCAAACAGTATCACAATGTCTACCTTCTTGCACACACAGGGATGGACATCTACACATGCCTACTGTCCTTCAAGAGAGTCACAAATTCTCCTTCAGTTCCTCCACTGAAACAGTCTCTTATCTTTATCTTCTGCCCAAGCCTTCCTTTCCTCCCACATTCCTCTTGTCCTTCATTTCAGCATCCAGGCCAGACATCTCTGAGACAAATATCCACTCCATCCCCAAGCATCTGTTCCACACATCCCTGCTTAGGCAGAGTTCTCAGCTCCCACTTTCTCTGGTTACTGTTTCCTCCTCCTCTGCCCACTCTCACATCCACAGCCAACCTCTCACTTCCACTCTTCTTTTAGCATGGTTCAGTTCATCTGCCTGTTTGGCTTGTATAGAAAGTGCCACTCACATACTCCCTGTTCCCCGGAGGTACAGACTTTAAGGAGCAGCTTATAAATAGAGCAAAGCAAAAGGTTTTAGTCTAGGCCTGAATATCTGAAGTCTGCAGCACTGCCCTTGTTTTAAAGCATCTTAAAATGTATTCCTAGCAAAGCCATGCATTACTGAATGCCCTGACAGTAGCTTTTAGACTTTTAATTCCTAATAGCTACCACATAGGTACAACAGTATGCATGTGTCTGACAGTTTAATAGTTAATACTATTAGCTCCTAGCCACCAAACAGGCTATTAAGTCATCAGCCATACCTTGTAGCCTGAGATGCAACTGAATATGGTGGGAAGAGACAGAGAAGATTCTTTTAGATCAGTCTGAAAATTATTTCCAACAGAATCTTCCACAGAGTATACTCCAAGAGATGCTCATGACTAAAGTAATCTTTAATAAACAGTGCAGAAAAATAATTTACTGTGTGACTGTTACCAGAAACTGCTGTGCACTTCAGAGTGGGCAGACATCTGTTACATCTGTTTCAATGAAAAGCCCCAAGGAATATTCTGCAGTTGGCACTGCAGTTGAATGTTATAATGTCAAATATGAAGAACATAACACAGCAGGGTATCCAGGGACAGGGAAAGGCAATCCAAAGGACTGCCCTAGTTTCTGTGAAAAAAATAGGTCAAAAAGCCGGTATAATCAAAGTCTGGCGGTGCATACTAATTACTGACAGCATGTCTTACACTTGCATTGACTGGAAACAACCCATACATGATTTTATTAGCTAAACACACAAGAAGCCATTTTATACATTTAATATTTGAAATAAAAGCGTAGATTTCCTATGATTGCAAGAAACTGGTTTTCCTCTGGATGACCTGTCAGATTAATTTCCAGTTAAATCAATAACTAATGGAGACATGCTTTCCATGTAATGATCTAAAATTCATTAAGGTACATTTGCTGAACTAATAAACAAATATGTTATACTATTGTCACTCAAACCAGGACAACTATGAATCTAAAATACCTTGTAGATGTTAGTTACAGGATATGAGATAGCTACACAAATGCATACAAAACCACCCGTGGTAGCACTGAAAGAAAGGAAATGAAATCAACCTAGAGAGAAGAATGTGCTTCTTAAAAGGTAGAAAGTGGTAAATAAAAGAAAGATGGATCTTCATACCTAAAAATCAATATATGTCCCTCAACATTGAATTTAAGGCCAGGATCAACTTTACAATCCCTTTTAATTTGTGGAGAAATTATCACAGGAGGAATAAAGCTCACATTACTTATACTCCTGAGACAGAGTATCATTCATTGAGCTTCAATCAAATTGTTCTATCTACCAGTGTTTTGTTAGTTGACAAGGATATCAGAAAAGAGAAAAAAGCTGAGAATTTTATTTTGCCATTTGTATTGAAACAATAAATGAATTGACCTGTTAAACAAAGGCTCTTTCGAGAGACCTCAAGCAATCTCAAAAACTCCTCCTAAATGAACATCTGTAATGAAATAATTAAAAAAAAAAAGCTTTGTTATAT
Source organism: Ceryle rudis (assembly GCA_033439905.1). Taxonomy (NCBI): domain Eukaryota; kingdom Metazoa; phylum Chordata; class Aves; order Coraciiformes; family Cerylidae; genus Ceryle; species Ceryle rudis. The sequence goes on from JAAGNO010017107.1 coordinate 212,187, forward strand.
CACAACACTTTCAGATTCATGTCGCAGCTAGACGCATACATAACTTTCACATTGCAACATTACTGACTGGACTGTATCTGTTCACCCTACTAGAAAAAGCTGAAATATCAATAATATATCTACTTTGTAACAAGATTGAGTCTCTACAGCCTAAGGATTGTAAACAAACGCTAACAGAAAACTATTTTCCTCAAGCACTGTTGCTTCAATATCAAAAGGAGGACTGGGAAGCTAGATAGGTGAATATAGCAATTTTTAATATTTTTTTCTACATCACTATTGAATTAGAACAATTTTAGCCAAACAACGAATGTGTTTGTAAAGTTTATTCAGTTGTGAACTAAGGAAAGGTTCCCTCTTCCTTCTCTAATGCAAACATTTTGGATACAGCTAACATGTAAAACTTATAGCAATTTGCTGCTCACATAGTAGAGCAAGTCTAAAAAGCAGAAAGTGCACTTGTCCCTTCAAATTAATGGATTTCCCAATTATACCAGAAGCCACACTCAGCAATTCAAAGAAACCTCCTAGTTTTCTCAAATAGTTCTAAATTAGGAACAAATAAAAGAATCTCATTTACTTATAATCTTTATATGGGTGTTTTGTTTTTAAACGACTGGATAATTCTATCCCTTAAGTTGAAAACAAACTCCTGTCTCAGCAAAGGTCTCATGGCAAAGAGCATTGTTGATTGTGTTTTGCAATCAAGTAATGAAGAAAGAGCTGGATGGAACATTATTTGCCCAGGAGCACATAACTGAGCATTACTTGTCAGGAAATTACTGTGTTAATTCAGGGCATTTAAATTGGATATACCAGAATTAATGACTCTGTTTTTCAAAGTTTATTTTTCCTCTGGTATTAGATACTTGCAAGTTATACATGAAAATACTAATGCAGGAAATTTTACATGCACAGAGGTAAAAGGGTACTCTAAGTACTTGGCCCCATAAGGCCATAAGTACACAGCAAATTCAGACATCTTCATTTTTCACTGGCACTAAGCATTTTTGTACTAATTTCATCCTGAACAAAGTTACATCAAAGCAGCAAGACATTTTAAGAAGGAAAGAATTTAAGAATTATTGCTTCCAAGTCAGGCTCTTCTGACAAACACATCTGTCCTGAAAATCCATTCATCCCCCAAGCAGGATTTTGCTGTCAGCACATTCAGATGTGTGGAGAAAGACCATTCTTATTATAAGTGGATGGATCAATTATGTACATTAAGAAAACTTGCAGAAATATCTGCAACAAATCTATCAACTTAGTAAATAATCAATATATATAAAAATATCTCCAAAGTCATTAGAGAATGTGTGAAAAATCTACTTAGACTTGGTTTTTTCCTTTTATTCTAGCAAGTCTCACATTATAAATTTTTAATTACATAGCTTCCAACTAGTTTAATAAGTCTAGATAACCTGAAGGAATAAGAGAGAGAGAGAGAAGACATAACATCATGGCATGGTGACTGCAATCGGCACCATTCACTGTATTAGAAGGTAGATCACAGAAGTTATTTCAGTGTTGAAAAAGTCTAACAGGAACACTGATGAAAATACTCCACATTTCAGGAGGAGTGAAAAATATTTCATTGAGATGGTTAATTCTGCTGTATAAATAAGAGTAGTGTCTTCAATTTTCTCGTGACAGCATGAGAACGGGGAAACAGGATCAGTAGGAGATTGATTAGGGAAGCATTACAGTTATACACCAATCTATCATTTAATAGAGGTTATCTAAAGCTTATGGATGTTAGTCTGTAGAAACCAGCCATCCAGACGCTAACTACTATAAACTCTCTGGTTCCAGCGGTGCCAACATGGACAAACTGGTCTGTAATAAGTCACTGAGAACAATATTGAAGTGACTGTAATTCAAATACAGTAACTATCCTAGTTGTTCACCTCCCAACTTTCAAGGCAAGATGTCCTTTAACATTATTTAATTACACATTGTAAGAAAGATGGAGAAGGAAATCACATTATAGTCAGATTTTGGCAGTACTCTTCAGGTAAAGGATTCTTTCATGAATTATATGTTACAAAGAGTAAGGAGTCAATTGAAGCACTATATCTGTACACTTATAAGCTCAGAAAAGCCAGTCACCCACGCATTGCTGTTTCTCTTGACCTTAGCCACAGACTTAAGAATTCTCTGCAAGCACAGTCCAGCTCACATAACAAAAACTCATGTTTGAGAGGAAAAAAATAAATAAATCTCAGTCAGTCTCACACCTGACCAGTCTACAATAATTGAACACTACATACAAAAATGACTGTGTAAACAAAGCAGCTTATTTATTACTTTAAGAAATAGCTAGGCCTGATATCTGGTGAAAACAACTGTCAAACATTGGTGAGTACAAATGCTAATTAAGAACCTCACAACATTCTACATGGGTTTTTTTTCCATTTTTAGAACCTAGACATTGCCACAAACATTTTCTTTTTAATAAAACTGGAAACAAGACTTGTGTCCCATAACTAAGATTATGGAAAACTAGTCTCCCCTTTGATGTTCGTTAATGCTAAATGAAGTTTCATGCATACACGATGAGCAGACATAAGCATCCTTTATGTGAAAGCTTCTGTCCAAAGAAGATTTTTCCATCCAATTTCCCCAGAGAAGTTTTGTGCAATCACACTACATGTGTGTGTTTGTCCAGCTATCTGTCCTCCCAGCAGCTTTTCAACACACTGACCAATTTAAGCTCCACTTGCTCTTTGAGAGTATTACCATTCTACCAGTTTCATAGAAATTGGCAGCTATGCAAAAGGAGATGAGGAAAGAGACACGGATGCATAACTTTATTTTCAGATGTTTAACTCACTCCTCTGCCAAAAACCACTCCCCTCTACAAACACCTGGAAAGCCCACACCCCAGCAGCCCAGGGACAACAGGCATACAAAGCCAGGGTCAGGGCAACTAGCATGCTGCTGGCCAGGAGCAATATTCTTGCAGCTGTCCCCACTCACTGCTCCTTCACCAATCCCTACATTGCCCTTAATTTCTTTGAGGTCCCCTTCAGCACTACTTAGACACTTAAGGGAGAACCTTGTTACCCCAGGCTGATCTTGGCTTTCTGGTGCCCATCTTAAAAATATATTTTCTTTCAATAATCCAAAAAAATACAAACAGGCACAAATCATTTCTATGTGATTTTTAAAAATCTTATTTGCATATTTTAATTGACATGCAAAAATAAACATCCACAAAGCCTTCTTCAAGTGGTGCATTTATATAAATGAAGCAGCAGAAAGATGCTGAACCTGGTTCCATTTACTAATTTTAGCTACATCTTCAGAACTCCCAAATGTACCAAGATTCCCTTGTTTCAATGCATTGCTTGCTTTGTACCCTGCTTTATTAATTTCTGAGACCTATTTGGACAGTTTTTTGTTTGGGTTCCATCATTTGAATAACATTCTCTTCAAATGACAGAGTAATGCTTTGCTACAGCGTGTCTGTTAAAATTCAGACTCACTTTTCAAGTAGGGCTGTGTGAAAATAAGCAAAAGTACAGCCTTAAGACAGTACCTGAAGTGGCACACAAAATATTGAAATTCTGATAACATCAGTTTTAAAATAAATATCTGATGTCTCATAACTAAGTCATGAGACCTGATCAGATCACTACAACCGCCTCGATGCTTCCCCTAAAAGCCAGGCTGTCTCCAGGGAGCCATCTTGCTAATATTTCTCAGTAGAATGTAGTCGGAGCACAATTGCTGCTAATTTTACTTACCTCATTTGCTTGGTATCTCAGAGTTTTATAATGGCTGGCACTTCTGATGCATTTTAATATGGTTTGAAAAGGAATCGGGCTTAACAAAGAGAAGAAAATGCTATTGTCTCCTTTCCCTGTAACTGAAATCTAATTGCAAGCACTTTGCTATTTTTTCTGCAGAGCTACCAGGTTTTCACATGAGTCTCATTCCTGGAGATGTACACTGCAGTTCAGTACAAGGAATTAACTGGTACCAGAGCACAGTGTACAGTAGCAATCTTTCAAAAGCAAAGATAGACCCTGAACAGCCTTTGGGTAGATGCTTGAGGACAGGATTGATAGCAAGACCCCTCATCATTGAGGGCTAGGTCTGTAATTGGGAGGCAGGTGAGAGGTGACAAGAACAGGAGCAAGTCTCTTGAGGGTTGCTGGAACACAACCTGAAGGGACGTCGCACAGTGAAACAGCTATAGCTGAACAAGAGAACCACAACAGAAGCACCAACTCAGAGTCCAGGACAAATCAGAGGACCACAAAAGGGCACATACAGTGGGGAAACATGCAGTGTTTTTTCCCCTCCCAGCAGCCTTCAACCCCTCTCCACTTGATGTTCCTGCTCTAGCAGCAGTGCCTGTGACCTCTGCAGGTTGTTCACTGTGCTCACAAAACCACAGGATCCAAAATTAGCAAATGAATATTTAATCAATTAATATCAGGCAAGTGTGACAGCCTCAGATAAGCCAGTCTTTTCCACAGCGGGAAATCACGAACGTTTCATTAAACAGAGCATATTTCCATGCCTACCTCATGTATAACAGAGTAATAAAACAAAAGGAAAAAGAAGCCAATTTCCATAAACCCTTCTAAAGGATTTTTTTTTTTTTTTTAATGTACAACATAGTGTATCAAACCTTTGGTAGCTATCTAGGAAATAAAAATGAAAAGCTGCAAAATTATTTTAATTTCAGACTCACTGAGCAGGAGATAACTCCACACTTCCAATGTTTTTTTGAAAAAGCCCCAAATTCAGATAATTTTGTCCACCTCATCCCCCGGGCAACTCCTCTCTTGCTGTCCCTGACAACACCAGTAAGCATTCTAAAAATGTACAGCTCCACCACCACACAGAAAATGTTCCGTTCTTGTACAAAGAATCAATTTTGTTACACGGGGAGAATTGGCTGCCCCTGCCCAGCACACATGCTCTGTTCTGATAGCCGAGGTTGGGAGACTTTCGTCAAGACATTTACATTACACATAGAAAGCCCCTCCATCAGTCCCTCTATTTTCCCACAACCCTTTCCACCAACTAGATTTTCCATCAGTCCCTCCCCAGGCAATTCATTCTCCCCAGGGAAAGAGCTGAGTGTGCACTGGGTTTCGAGGCCTTTGGGAGTGGGTCAGGGTCTGCTGCAGACTGTGAACATCTTTCTCCATTCAGAAAAGTTGGGCTGGGGGGGAACTGACAAAAAAATCCCAAACAAACAAAAACAAAAAAACAAACCCACAAACAAACAAACAAAAAAAGGGCGGGGGGGGGGACACTAAAAAATTCTAGAGCCTTCTGCCAACACACACACATGCACTCTGAGGGCACAATAATTACTGAACCAGAAGTAGCATCAATGTGGGTTGTTTTTTTTTTTTTTCAGTGGAAGACAAAACTTAATATTGGCTCCACTTTGACACACCAAAGTTTTCACAGAGCTCTAAATGTGGCTAAATTACAGGCTATAGAAACACGTATGGGTGGTCTGTCAAGGCCACATTTAAGAGTTTTCAAAAAGGATATAGACCCTTGCACAAAAGTTATCAGTGAGCAGCTCTTTTCACTCAAGCGTTCAGAGTTTCTAGCTTTTCAGAGATGATAATGGGCTCTGCTCCCTAGAGTGGATTTATATACGCATTGTTCCATGCTTTTATTTGTGACAGTAATTGCTGTCTCTGCCTGCAAATAGTTTGCACCTTGCACAGCCCTAGAAAGACCATGCTGCTGTTAGTGTGAATAGTGAGGCAGATTTCCCAGACCACCACCTTTCTAGCTCTAAACCTCACATCCTCAAAACTTTGTGCGGATCTTGAGCTCACACAGGCCGCCAGACACCTGTGAGCAGGTTTATCTATTTAATTTACAGCAGAAGGACACATTCTGCCCAAACAACAGATCTGAATACTCCCTTTCCAGCACTAGTTGAAATTAGCAAGATTCAACAGCAGTACCAGAAACTTTGGGAATAGCAAATGGGCACTTTGTCAAGATTTTCCTGCCTTGTCATTCTCCAGCAATATTCAAGGCAATACCACGGCTGTCAAAAAAGCTCTCAGTGCAACAAGGCTGTCTTATTTCAGTTCCTTAGCAGTGTCCTCCGTGGGATTCCTTGGTTAAAAAGGTAGGGCACAGTGGGAGGTGTAGAAAAATGTTTGCTTTTTCATCCTCAGGAAAAGAAAAATCCTCCCATATCTTTTCTATTGGTATGTTCCTTCCCTTCTACAAAAAGGAAGAATACAACCCTATATTTAAAATACCATAACAACCAAGCCAAGGGTCCTCTAAGACTTTACAAGTACTCTAAATCCCTCACAGAGCCAGACTTCTTGTTTTAAATGGGAATTTGCAACTTGTGTCTGGATCTCGCCAGAACACATGGACCTCTCCAGCTTGCGTACTATGATAAACTATTTGTGTGGGAATGAGATCCCTCTTACTATGTATGTAATTAGGAAAATGTATATTTTAGAAAATGTATATTTTATAGCAGGATGGCTGCCCTGCAGGTTATGCATTAAAATTCCTCTACTGCACAGCTGGTAGCCAAAGAGGCTTCTTTTAATAAAAACTGAGTTCGCCTTTAGCCTTCCTGTAAATGTGGTATTTACCTTATGTTAAGAATCATTCAGTCATGATAATAGATGCTCTGCAGACACAAAATAAATATAATTCTATACAGTGCTGTATCTGTATGACAAAATAATAGAACTACATTCTTCTGTGCAGTAGCATCTGCTGAGTCTGATAAGCAACGGCAAGAAAACATTTCCTTAATGTATAAATCATGATCCATGTATAGCACATAAGAAAATTTGAATTGTCTGGACAAAAACTCGAACAATTCAATACTCGGTTATTAAATCCTTGGATGTTACTTATCTGCCTTGCAGTGGGCATAGTATCGCCTCCAAATATAATCTTCAACTCAAAAACCCCAGCCAAATAGTGAAAAAGCTCCTTAATTCTGTGGTCATGAAGAGCTTTTCACTCTCAGAAAATACATTTCTATTTTCCAACTATATAATTACATATAATTACTTTTCATGCAGGAAATTGTCATCTACTGTATTTTGATATAAAGTTAAAACAAATAGCCTAGAACCCACCATATTACACCTCAAATAGTAGAATTACATTGAAGGTGGAAGAAAGGAAATACCTTCTTGAATGCATTCAAAATCATTAAATAAGGGCAAGAACATTTCAGACAGAAGAAAGTGTATTTTGTTGGCAAAATGTTGGTAACATTATTACTCCTGTGCCAAATCATAGCAATCTGTGTTGTCTCAAGTTATTTAGCAAGGGGAGGAAATCTCTCTGATGCAGACTTTATGACGCTCTAATTTTAGTGGTAAACAAGTATAAATTCACATTATCCAAGAGAGGAGGTAAAGGTAGCACACTGACAATCCTCTCATGAAAACTTTAGACCTATTATGTGAATGAACAGCAGCTGTTAGCAGCAGCTAAATAATTAGCAACAGGCATGAAAGACGACTCAGAATTTTGTAAGCACACAGCTTTTCAGGATGAATGTGAGCATTTGTGATTTTGGGGGTTGGTAACACTAATCCTACTACTTAAACCTCCAAGTACTTCTAAATAATCATTAACATAAACATCCAACAGGTATATACATGCACAACAAATACTTACAGAAGCATAAAATCAGCCAAAAGTGCTTTGTTAATTTACATAATTTTCCAGTCCCTCTAAAATGTGCTTGCAAGTTATAGAAATATGAGAAAACACTTTCAGTAGCAGATGACACTGCATATTTTCTCCTGGCTCATTAAATCCAGAATATATTTAAGAGTATAGTACATACAGCAAATATCCCTTTCAGCTAAACATATGTAAAGTATATAGGCAGTTTATGATTTTAAAAAAAATTTTTATGAGAATACAGTGTTAGAAAAATCTTAACATTGTCCCAAACTCCTGTGGCTGCACTTACAGTGAAGATATGAAGCTGGGGGTACCCTGCCCAGAAATCAACACATGAAAGATACACAGATCCCTCGAGCTAGATGTTGCTAAATCAGCTGTTCTGCACAAAATTTAAAACTAGGAAGACTAGAGTTTAAACCAAAACATTCAAGTGAATGATCAGTGATGACCATTTCATTCCCTATGGTATTGATTTTGAAAGGCCAACAAGTGCTTCCCAGTCATTCATCTCTCTTGTAGTTCAAGTTCAATCCTATCAGCAACCCCTGCTTTAATATTTATGACCCAGCCACAGGAGACTGGTGCTCAGCTGGCCTTTTCTGCTGAAATTCCTTCCTGCCACTGCCAAAACACCACTAGCAATAGGGCACCATTTCTTTATCTACCTCACCATTAGGTGGCAATGCAGCGACACGCATCACTCACCTCATGTCACGATGGCTGACAACCCATTTATTTGTATTGCTGGCAAAACTGATAGGAATAGACTACTTCGAAAACATTCAAGTGATAAAAGAAAAAATAAAAAATGCTTTGCTTTTCTCTCCTTCACACACCATCTGAGTTTCTAAGAAATATCATCTACAATTCCCTGTCACAGATTTTTAAAGTACATAATCCCATTTTAGTGCGATAAAGATTCTTTCTGAAACTTCATTTTGTTCAAAAGAATAGCTATCAAGCAAGGGCACTCTGATAGTACATCTGAAGGACAAACAATAGTTTGAAGGTCAAACAGGTATCCGACAGCTGGTGGGACCCAGTTCTGAAAACCACATGAGGAGTCACAGCAGTAAATATATGGCAGGCAGTGGCCTCGGTTAGAGCTTAAATCTCTTTGCACTCCACCACATCACTTGGAGAAAGCTTATTGAGATCCAAGGAAAACAGGTGATCATACATAACAGGTTTCTTCAGAGGTTAAGGATTCCCTCACTGCTCCAGGATGTCATAGATAATGTACAGGACTATCAAATGAGACAGTTTAGAGAATCAAGCATTGACTTATCCCAGTGTCTACTTAAACATAAAAAAAAACCCCACCACCTTAGAGTGTTTCTTTCCCTTCAACTGTCCTCCTGTTTTGCCCCGATATCTATTTTTATAACTTAAAAATTCAGGAAGGAATGTTAAGGGCAGATATGATGACCTTTAAACCTAGGAGAGTTCTCTTTTGCTTAGAAACCCAGCTATTTCACAGAACAAAAGGAGACATTGCTCCATCCTGGGAGTGGAGTATCATACAGAGGGTGAGAGTGCATACCTCTCTGTCCTGCCAAACTACTTAGCCCAGCCCAGATAAAAATCATTCCCTATAACTCTTTATAAAAACACTTCATTTCCACAAGGCCCAAATGCTGCTTTCCTACATATCACCAAGATGTGTTTTAGAAGGTGAATGCTGTAGTTATTGAGAAAAATTGCCAGAAATTTCAGGGGAGGTATAGTTTGAACAGGAAAGCACGTTCCACCCTTTAATTTGTTAGGCTAAGTTGGGAAATAAACTTGTCTCCTATAGGGAATAAATATTTTAAAAATTTACAAATACCACATTTGATTAAGAAAATATTTTTGCAATTCAGTCACATCTGAACATCCGAGATTTGTCTTTGTCTCACTTTGTTACACTCATAGTGCCAGAAAAGTAGCTTTTAACCAAGCAACAGCTGGAGTCAAAGTTTCTGGGAATTACTGTGTTTTCATCTGTGCCTGGTCTGACTCCTAACCAGACCACTTCCCCTAATGGAAATCAAACTTTTTTATGTTACAGGGTCACAAGATACAACATATGTAAAGCGCTCTGCAAGAATTCAGTAAGAGCGTTTGCAAATAGAAAGTAGGGGGGAAAAAAAAAAATCGTTTCCATTAAGTCTTATTCAGTGACTCTTTAAAATTCCTGCAAACAAATTCCACAGTCTGCTTCTTATTTTGTTTGTGGACCGTAACATTGGCCTTTGCATTCAGCTTGTGTTATGAAATTCAGCTGCAGAGTAGAGATGCCAACTCTAAAGAGCAAACAAAACCAGAGACTCAAGTACAACCTCTTCTCTCCTCCTTCGGCGTCTTTCGACAGCAATTGGATACCACTAATTCAAGATGAGGGAAGCTGAAGATTCAAGCTCTTAGTACAATATCGTTTTAGAGAATAAGCACACACACAAAAAACAGAGACACAGGGAAGAGTCCACCTTTACACAAGTTTTAAAAGCTATAGCCTATAACAGAAATCTCAAGAAATCTGGCCTTGCAGTTAAACCAGGGCTACTTAAAAACAGACAACTAAACTAGATTTTATATCTACATGCAAAGATGATAGCAATTAAACTCTAAGCTCAAAAAAACCCCAACCCTCCACCTGGAGCATAAGCATCCCTTGAAACTCATTTCATTAGACAAAAGACAACTGAAGTGTTGTGAGGGGTTTTACCCAATCTCCCCTTGCCTGCTGTGTCCCTCCAGGCAGGCTCTTAGTCACAGAGGTAACTGAAAACAGACCTGAAACTGAGCTGTAGTAAACCCATGTGCAACATCCCCTGAAGCTTACTCAACTGGTCCATACTCCTCACTACCATCTTCGAGGCTTCTGGCTCAAGGTATGTCTTCGCCACTCCTTTCTCTGCCTGCTAGCTTCTGAAAAAAATTGCATTTGCCCAATTGTTCCCCTGAAGAAGCAGAATCCTCCCCGAGACCTCCACCTGACCGCCGCAGTAGCTTTCCTCTCTAAGTGATATAATAAAAAAATTGAAGTATTGAAAAATCCAAATACTGTCTGCCATAAAGGGTTTTTACAAGCCTTCTTCTCCTGCAGGATAAACACGGGTTTATCTTCCTAGGTGCATCCCCTATATTTAAAGAGAGGGATGCAAAGCCATGGGTACACTGAACCCATTGGTTATCCCCCCATTCACGCTGTTTGCCACAGGGAACTTAACAAGAGTGTCTTGTTCCACAGAACAGTGCCCCTTTCTATCCACATTCTCCTTTTATTACCTGTATTTGGGCATTTTGCTGGTGGGTGGCAAGTCACTCCTCAGTATCTGCCTTCTCGTTGCAAAGATTTTATGTGTGGCCATCCAAGTACAGCAGGACAAGTTGACAGAAATTAGTACCCGAGACTGAGAAGCCTTTGCAGCTTTTCACACCTCGGGCAGCCTATGGCAACAAGAAGTGCCCAGCACACAACCCCATGCTCACATGCCAGCAGCAGAACTTGAGAATTCATGTTTGGGAGACAACGACAATTCATCTAAATCAGATGGTGACAGGCCAACAGTCAAGGGGGAATGTGTCTGCCTCCTAATTCCTCACGCAATATGAACATCTTATAATCCATAAATAGCTAACCTCCTTATGAACGGTCTGCTTTAATCACATTTCCTCAAAATAAAAATTCAAAATAAATCCTTTAAAGTAGACAGGTTGTAGTTTCCTGTCTACAAATATTCCCCACATTTTTGCCAGAGGATATTTAAGAGCCACACTTGAGCTGCTGTAACTATTTAGTGACTGAGACAAATTAAGAAGGATAAAGCAAAGCTGTGGTTTGAATTCACATTTCCAGTAAAAACATGCAGGTGAAACAGGGCAAATTTTTCATTTCAGTAGTGACAATTTTATTCTGCTATTTGTTCTCTGTGATAGCACCATTTCAGGAATCCCACAAAAGACGACACAAAACCCAGATCGCCAACCTGTGCCCCACATGATCTGCCCTATATCTGCAAACCAACAAATCAGAAGGATTTCAGCAAACTGGAAAGAGCATTTAATAACTAAAAGTGTTAGAGTGAAGCAGAAGCTCCATTTTAAAATGCATTTTCCCCTTCAACGTATCCATTATCACCATAATAACCACACTAGCAGAGAAAAAGTGTGATATCAGAAAATGACCAAAGAATGACCTATAACATCTTGCTTAGCTTTCATGCTTAGTTATCATGTGAAGATTTATACCTGATATGGCTTGACAGCTCAATTCATCTCACATTTACCACACTCTAAGCCAGCAGCAATGCTACATAGGTAGAAAAATCATGAGCAGTCTATAATCCCCATTTCTCATTGCTACAAAGATGACTTTTTGGTAATATAGGGTTCTTAAAACTCTATATTGAGACTAAGCATGAAGAGATAAAGTGAAATATGTATAGGGCTACTCAGTGTTTGCATTGAGAACAAAGCATTCTTTCCTGTCAGCTTGAAAGCGGTCATCTCTCCCCTAGCTCTGAGGTGTGTGCCTTTACACAAGAAAGGTTTAAGGACCTTTGGTTCACTTGTATGAACCATAGCACAACCATTCACACAAGGGATTTGCAGCAGACTGAAGCAAGGCACAGATTTCCAAGGCTGAGCAGCACTGCTCTCTGGGAGCTTTCCACTGTGCTTTATACCTGGCTAGCTTGTACAGGCATTAGTTTTGAAATGATCACCCAGTTGCAAGCAGTGCTCAAGATTAAAGTTTTCAGCAAGAAAATTATTTTACTTGACTGATTTATACTTTATTGATATATTTTCATTTTTATCATTTCTACACTATTCCTCTAACTCAGAAAATATAACAGGTTTACTCGCTTAGTAGGATCCAGATGACTGCTGGACCAGTTGGTTTGTTGAGTGCTTTTTTTACCAGTGTGAACTTTAGTGTAATCAACTGTCTATGCTTAGCCCGTATCCAGAGCTAAACTACAGCAGTTCTCTATCACCCCATGACCCCTCTCCAGACAAGAGACTGATCTCCAAGAAGAAGAGGAGACTCACAGGTTGAAATGAAAATTATAGAATTGTTAAGGTTGGAAAAAAACCTCCAAGACCATAAAATCCAACCTTTTACCCAACACCTCCATAGGACATAGTCTAGTGATCACATCCACACATTTTTTGAACATCTTCAGGGATGGTGACTCTGTAATGGAAGCCCATTACAATGCTTAACTACTCTTTCAGTAAAGAAATTCTTCTTAATATCTAATCTGAACTTCCCCTGATGCAACTTGTGGCCATTTACTCTTGTGCTGTCATTGGTAACTAGGGAGAAGAAGCCAATACCAGCCACACTAAAATCTCCTTTCAGGTAGCTGTAGAGAGCAATAAGGTCTCCTCTCAGCCTTCAGGCTAAACAATACCAGCTCCCTCAGCCTCTCCTCATAAGACATGTTCATCAATCCCCTCACCAGCTTCATTGCTCTCCTCTGTATATGCTCTAGCACACCAATGTCTTTCTTACCCTGTGATGCCTAAAACTGGACACAGTATTTGAGGTGCAGTCTCACCAGTGCCGAGCAGAGACACACAATCACAATGGATTTAATAAAACAGCAGAACTAATATCAATAGCAGTATTAAGTAAGCAAAGTTATACTCAGCCCAGCAAACATACAACAGCCACAATAAACAGGAAGGCAGTTCTCAGGAGCAAGAAGAGGCACAGGGTCAGGACACCTCAGCAGGAGACCCTCTCATCCTCAGCAAACATACCCCTTTATACTGAGCATGACATTTGTAGGATGGGCTACACCTGTAGCCAACTCAGGTCAGCTACCCTGTCTGACTCCAAACTGCTAATGGCCTGCAGACCATGGCTGGCCTGGGGTTCTGTCCCAGTGAAACCAGGACATTAATGAACTCACACCATCATAGAAAACTCTGTGAAAGGTAGAGCACAAGGCCAGAGATGAGCAGGTACTTCTCACATACAAGCTACCTAAGAAGCACTAGGCACAGCATGCGCTAACTATTCTGCACTAAATAATGCCAAGAACAGAGTGCATTACACAAGCCTGATAATGGCATCCTGCAGTGCTCCCTAACCAACAGTGGGGTAGAAGTTTGAGCGAACACTCGCTAAGCAAAACACTAATGAGAAAATGTGAGCATTGAAAGGAGATTGGTGTAAAACCCCTAATTTTATAGAAAGCACAAGTACGCAAAATGGAACTCTGTGTGTAAACTCAAAGCCAAAAATTATGTTACTAGTGTGTTATTTGCAAAGCAATATGACACTCAAGCTGGATAATTCAGGTTCAGGGCAACTCGTGCAACCTTTATCCTACTTTCTTGTGTGTCTGCTCAGTGCACTGTGCTATCATGCAACAAAAGGTAGCTGATTACAAACAAATATCTATCACACACTGCATATTTACCACACTTGCACAAGGCTAAACATAGTTGTTGGCAGTAGAAGAATGCTGTTATCCTAGGCAGAAAAAAATAAAATAAAATAAAAATTAAGCAAGCACTGGGGCAAGGTGACCGGATGGCTTCTTAAAACAGCAAAGAACATCTGGCTCATCTCCACAGGTACGAAAATGAAGTGAGTCTGCCAAGGGATTTGCCTCAGTGAGATCAGACTCTGAAGCAATAGATACCATTTTTCAGATGGTGGCTACAGAGTATAATTAACATTCAAAAGCTCTAGGATCATGGCTATAGGGCACACAAGCTCTGAAAAAACTTTCCTGAAGGCTGATCTATAAAGAGTCAGGAGTAAAGTCCAGCATACATCCATCCCTTCCCCTGTGAGTCCCCCCAGGCATTAATTCCCCAAGAAGCAGCTTCCAAGGCTCTGGCAGTGGCACAAAACCTGGCTTTTAACTTCTATCGCTGAAGCTACAGTTCAGTCTGATGCCAGCATTTTTATTGTACAAAAAGAAGCAACAGAAAGGAAGTAGAGATTATCACCATCATACATCTTAGCTAAGATGGAACAGAATTTAAGACAACAAAGAAACAGCACTGTCACAACCTTAAGGCTTTCCTCTGATGACTTCCCAAGGCTGGAGATGCACACAGCAGAGGCACTGAGCTGCTCCAGATATTGCAAAAATCCCTTCTAGTGAGAGATGGTTGGAAGTCTCTTCAGAGAGGTCACTGCCAGTTCCCTCTGCAACAAGTTGTAACTTGGCAAGAACAGGAGAAACCAAATAATTCATTTCACCTGTTTAAAAAAAGGCAGCAGGCCACCATTCTGAGCCAAATCAATAAGCCTTGCCTTTCTTTATCATTAAAAGAAGAATAGACAACATACGACACCTGTGCCTCAGGAGGACTCATTTCAGCCTGAGATGGAGAAGCTCCTTGGTTTGTGATAGAGCACTGCCCACATGTTCTTCCCTTAACAGACAAGTAGAAAGTGAAGTGGAGTGATTAAAGACTTTTCTACCAGGCAGAGAAGTGGTAAGGAACCACAGATGAAGATAATAGTAAGCTTGTTAATAAAACCACACACAAACATCCACACACCCCTCCACAATCATTATAGAATATTCCCAATATTTGCAAAACACATCTCCTGGGTTCCAGAACCATGCAGTTAATAACAACAAATGTACATGGTATAGGCCTTCTTGTTCTGTCACACCTCTCTACAGACAGCCAGGGTGACTCATGACAAGTCATTGGCAGCATCTGGTTGCACAGAGAGACTTGCACTACAGTAAGCAGTGACAGTGCCCTTTCCTTGCCCTCACACCTCAGCAGCCCCAGGGAAGGGGCCATATCACAGCAGGAAGAGATGTGGCTTGCCCAGTCCTGCCCTTGAGCCTCTCTGGCCTTGCCACCATATCCTAATTTTTAAAATATCGTCTGTCCCTCTTAAAAGAGGAGCGGAATCTTAATCTTGCTTTGCTGGACAGTAGTTCTAGAGGTTTCTACAACCATTCACGTCCCCCAAACCAGTAACTGGCTGGCACAGCAAGAGCTGGTTCCAACAGACATTCCCCAAGCTACTCTTCTGCCCTCACTGCTTTTTCCAGGGGAGCCAAGACAAGTACTAAATAAGCCACTTTATTTTCCCCTGCTCTCATGTGATACTGTATCATTTAGGGTGCATCATAAAACAAAACCCTGAAGATGACACAAGCGCAAAGCAGGGATGCCGAACTTTAACAATGTAAATAATAACGAGAGTGTACAAACCCAGCTGAACCTGTGTTTTAAAGCACAGGGGAAAATGGGAGGGAAAGTTGTGAAAACATTAAGGGAAACTCAAAGAAAAAGGAAAAGCTGGCAGTAAAATAAGAGGTTAATTCTGCCAGATTTTCTGTAGGTACAAAGATTTTGTTCAGTTCTTTGAGAGCCCAGTTTTTCAATTGTTTTTATTAACTCCTTCCCCTTATCAGGGCAGAAGAGCATTTGGAGCCCAAATGACTATTTTTTTATTACCAAATCAAATGAAACCAACTTCCAAAAATCTAGGATGATGGATTCTGCAGATGTAAAAAAATCAATTTTTCTCCCTGCTTTGGGTCATTTCTGCCAATTTTCATTTTCTGATTCATTGCAGATTTTTTGCCTCTGCATTTTAAATCCTCAGACATAAGTGTTCATATTGCAAAGTAATAGACTTCAGAGCTGCAGAGTGATACAAAGAACTACAGCCAATCTGTTGTGAGCATCAGAGTGTAGATCTTTCTTTTACAGGCACAATCTTCCATGCAATATTTCTGTATCACTCTGTAGCGGGGCAATCACTTGTCTCCCAGCTAGTAGCTGAGTTCTTCCTTTCACCTATATTTTTTCAACTACTTTCTAAAGCAGTGAACCAGATTAAGCCGGTTTGCACTGCCTATGACAGGATATTAGCTATTGAGAAGCTGCATACATTAACTGCCAGAACAGATGAGTGCTTTAACACTCACAAATCACGGGAGGGGAAGAATAGAGCAAGAGGAGATCATTCACGTGCTCCTCGTTTAGATATGCTGATATCTTATCAGCTCACCACAGACAAGCCAGATGTGGAGGTGAGCAGAATTCAAGTACAAAAAAACCCCCTCAACCAACCTGTCTGCAAGCACAGGCAGCACATACCAACAAGAGTGCAAATGAAGGCTCTCCGAGAGGTGCTTAGCTCCAGCACTACAGAAATTCCAGCTGTCAAAAACCTCTATCATATATGGAAATTAAATCTCAATCCCCTGGTGAAAAAACACAGGAGGGTCAGGGCAGGCATAACTTCCTTGATTCAGTGCAGGCAGAGAGTTTGCCTTGTTACTCACATTCCTTAATGGCAATCTATTACTGGGGAAATGACATGAATTCTGCTTAATCCTCATTTTACTGCATATTGCTATTTGCTCACACAGGAATTTCCATTTGTTTCAGCCTTCCATGAGGTTATTCAAGGGACAGCGCAAAACCTTAAAGGGGGACTAAGAAATTATTCTTCCAGAAGCTCCCCTGTAGTAGGAGAAAATAAAATCTCTATTGCCTTTATTGACTAAAGGCTGAGGTTTTCCCATACACACGTTAATGTTTGTTTAAAGGAGTACAGTAACTTTACATTTGAGGAAACACATTTATTTCTGTATATAAACAGAAGCATGAAAGATTAAAGACAGCTGTGCATCTGTTTATCCGTAACATATACACTATTATCTGACTTGGGGCAAACAGACATTTTAACCTCTCCTTCAGCACCTGATGTATCATGTCTATCTTACTCAAATGCCTTCCTGCAGCTGCTAACAGATCACAGAGCTGCTTGGGCAAGTGGTGAGGAATGGGACTGTTCACATCACACTGAAGGCAGCAAGCAGGAAGGAAAGGTTAAAGCCCTTCTTTCCCGAGTCTCACTTCGCTCTGTATCAGTTTGTTTCTTTCACTTCATAAAGCATCACTGTGCTGAAAGTGCTGAAATGCTTCTGCACAGCACAAACCAAAAAGAATAGACATAAATTCCTTTAAAGCCAACAGAAAGGGGGAAGTCTCTAAATTTGCTAGGATTAGATTGCTCTAATCCCAAAGTGACTCGATCCATTTACTACAAAGATGTAGCTGTCAGAGCCAACGTGGCTTTCTGCAAGCAGTCAGAATCTGGCTGGTTTTCACCTTACTCCCCTAGTCCTGTTACTGATGCCTGTGGGGTATGTGAAGAGTGAGAAGCTATTAGAGCAAAATGAAGGTAACTGGATCTGGCTCCAAAGACCTGATCATGTCTGCTAGCTCCTAATGATAGCAGGAGCAGGCAGGTACAGAGAGCAGAAAGCATTCCGCCTGGGACTCCAAAAGCATGCTCCATGAGGACAGAAGGCTCAAAAAGGTGACCAAGAAGCATAATCAAATAGTCAGAAACTCCAGAGGGGCCAGCACCCAGGGCTGCCCTCTGAATCTCGTTCGTCAATGGCTGATCCACACAAGATATTTGGACATTTAGAGAAGCAGCAGTTTAACCACCACTGCTACCAGAGCAGCAGGAATTATTTCTCTGATACTTTTTCACTGAAATAGGTAGACTTGGCTGGACCAGAACAATTTAAAACTTTCTGATTCACTGCAGTTAAAAAGAATATTCAAAGCTGGGGAGGGGATTAATTGCTCTACTTCAATATTTTCTAATATAAGATTTCAGGCATCACCAAAGATGGGGGGGGAAAAAAAAAAAGAAAAAAGAATTACTTTAAACTATTAAAAGAACTAATAAAAACTGGAACAAAACATTTCCCTTCAGACAGGGTTTGTTTAAAGTTTATATGTTTGTGGACTTTTTCTTAAGTTTTACTTCAATCAAAAATAAGATTACCTTTTTTGCAGTCAAATATTAACACAGTTCTCATAGACAAATTGTTGCAAAAATGGTGGATAAGTCAGCCCTTACAGGGTAAAGAATGACAGCATGTCCCTCTAACAGAGATCTGGGAAAAAGAGAGTCCTACAAATCTCTAAATAGGGAGAAGGCAGGCAATTAATTCCACATTTCCCAAAACATTTTTGAGTGTGGTGGCTGGGCTATTAAAAACACAGTTATTTATAGAAACCTGTAAGGACTCCTGTGAAAGGAGACCTTGTTAGGAGGAGACATACTCATTTTGGATTGGCCAAGTATAATGTGTGCAGTGTTTTTTATACCTGCAGGGCATTTCCTCAGGGCAGAGCCAACATATTGGAATGTAGATTTCTGCAACATACAGTCTCTTTCTCCCATATTTCTAGAGGTTAGTCTTCTCCAGGCAGGAAAGGGGCAACTGACACCTACAAAAATCAAAACATGGAGGCACTGACTACCATTCCTTCAAAAAGGATAGGGATACACACATATATACCTGTTTTTGTGTCTTATAAACAATAACCTTCTCTCTTTGAGGATAGAGGCTGCACACACATGCATGAGACCCTTCAGTTTTGTCCTGGATGTCAGTCATTGCAGTTCAAAGCCTTCTCTTTTTTTCATATCGTTGAGATCTATTGCCACAATTGCCAGCTCAATTCTCCTTCCTCCTTCACCATATTTCTCTTCTACTTTCTCTCCTAAAGGGAATAAAAGATGCAGACTGCTCTGATTTTTTCCTTACTCGTCCGTCAATTTACACAAAGCTTATATAAACTTATCTTCTTAAAGTCTTTTACCCATCTGTCTGGTTTGGGTAAAATTAGCCAGTAAGTGTGGTAGGATGGGGGGCAAGGGACTAGCAGTTGGACAGACAGAAAGCACAAGTCTATTTCCATTAAAAAAAAAAAATTTACCAAATTCAGGAAACAAGAAACTGAATCTGAACGTATAATTCTCACAGAACACGCTGCTGCTGTTAGTTGGACCATTTCATTCATTCTTGGCCAGGTGCGCATCTTTTAGAAATGGAGACTTTTCAGGAAAAGATTAAGAACCTCAAATAAGAGGGTCACAGTCTTGACTAGAAATGCAGATGCAAGCAGTGTAAGTTTTTTATTGCCCAGTAGCACTCCTAAAAATCTCAACTAGCAACCAAGGAAGCTGTATCTCAGGTGATAGCAGGTACCATCAACAAGGTCTTCCCATGTACTCCTGAACAATTACTGATGCACAAAACCTTCAGGCTCGGGAAGTAAATGGCACAGACAATCTCCAAATACATTTGCACCGCTACAACAATGTAGTGTGTTACACCATCACTTTTAGCCACTGTATCTCCTGGATCACTTTTTCTTCCCATAACAATTAATAATACCAGTAATTACTACATTAAGTCATACTTCTTTAAAAGCATAATTGCAACTTCCACTCCCAGCTAACACAAGGTAACAATCATTTGTGTGACGAAGCTGGAATAGAGAGTGCAAATGACAAACAGCCCAAGGAAATACTTGCACTATGGATTTTATCACCAAATCACAAAGTTATTTTCTTCTTCTGCCTGGGAATGTACAATTATTTAGTATTCATATTATAGTGCAGCCCCATCCCAGGCTGATTTAAAGCCTACATTATAATTGCTAATGATTACTCATGAAAAAGAGACTATTATATGTAAAAACTGCAATCAGTGCTAATCTATTCACCTATCCATTTTATACTGATACATTTTCTAAACAAAGCTCTGCCTGAATTGCTCATAATTAGCTTCTATTCTTACATTTTTAATTGCTCTTCTTCTCCCCCTCCCATTTTCAAACAGAACATTTTACATATCTTCAGGCTTTTTTTTTTTAAGACTTGGACTGAATTTTTATGAGTGAAAACCCAACACTGTACAATTTGGAGTTTTAAAATAACTTCTATGTTGTCAAATACTAAATGCCTAAGCAGTGTTTCAGGAAATAAATATTTTAAAACAAGATCAAGATTCCAAGCACAGCATCAGTCTATATAGTCAGAGCATGTCAGAGTTACACTATCAAGGAAGAAGAGGTGGCTTAGCTACCATTTTATTTATTTTCTTCAAAAGCCAAGTGCATTCTGCCCCTCATCTGCAAGCTGTCAAGAGCCTGGTAATCAAGAGATATTTGGCACTCCAGCTGGGAAAAACACTGCATTTAAGGGTCTCTCTCTTCTGAGACTCTAGTGCTGTTGTGCCGGCTCTAGGTACACACAGTTTTTGAGATGCTTTTGCCACTCCATTGTCCTTCAGATACATGAGCTGTATTATCTAGGAAGACGATTAGAAAAGCTCACATGTAAGAGGCAACAAAGCATCCTCTGCAGTATGTAGATTAATTTCTCCTAGATATTAGATAATTCCCATTCTGGTATTTTCTTCTTCCTACTCTATAAAAAAATTGATCCCATCTTATATCTAGAATATTATCTTATCCCTGGTCCTCAGAGGGTGAGAAGGAATGTATTTGGCTTTAGCTACATGCTGAAGGCAGCAGCTGTTTGCCAAGTGTTCTCTGCCAAATCTCTTGCACAAAAAAAAAATTGTGTAAAAGCAGACAAAATTATCCTGTTTCAGCACATTTGACTTGTGGAAAAGCCACTGATTTTAATGAACTGTTCCTCTACTAAAGCACTTACAAGTGGCATTTACTAATGCTTGTCTTTACATCAATTTCAGTGTCTGTCAGCTCAGACTCTCAATCTGCAAGAGTCCTTCACCACTAGGTTTATGCAATTTGCAGAGTGTTGCACTAATCAGTAGATGCTTTAATCTTCATAAATACAGAAAAGCTCTCAAGCACTGGTGCTACAGCGACTGGAGAAACTCATGCCAAAACATGTTATTCCTTTCAGAAACCTTGCACTTCCCAGCTCAACAGAAAAGGCAGAGTACCTAATCTGCATGAGCCCAGATCACAAAGGATTTGGGGCTAAGGGTGACCAGTGTGTCACAGTATGGGTCTACTTCCCAGAGCAGATTGTGAACCAAGTCCATGGTGGCTTTCTAATCAAGCCAGACAGCACCATGAACTGTTGTTCTTTGTGCCTGTATTTACAAACTCTCATCAGCCTTGCAAGATTCCATACATGTGTGTCACATGCATTCCCATGAAAGTCATGCATACAAATACAGAACCACACACATTCTATTTCCAGTTAAATGTCCCAGCAGAGTACCTATGTTTTGTCTTCAAGGCAGAACTGCCCAATACACCCAGGAAAAGTCACCTTCAAGGTTTTCTGGCCTCACCATTGATCAGGTTTAACTTAAAAATACATTCTATCAGATTCTCATGATTGCTCCAGTATATACTTGTGAGACATCCAAGTACCCCTGCCATTATGAACAGCAAAGTACAGTGTGCTTCCTGACAAGTCCTCTTACCTCTTGACCCACTATGCTCAGGACCAGAGAAGGACATTATAATAGGTGAATTTATAGGAAATCAATAATATTGCAGTGGATGGAAGGAAGGAAAAAGGGAAAACTAGTTAGCATGATTTTTCACATTTTGCCTTTTTCTTTCAACATCACCTGTACTC
>JAAGNO010017108.1:0-22507 GCA_033439905.1 Ceryle rudis
TTATATATATAGTTTAAATTAATTGGCCCATCACCCTGTCAAGCTGAGTCTTAAAACTGCCCAGTGTAGGGGAATCTACCACTTCTCTTGAGAGACTATTCCAATGTCTAACTGTTCTCATGGTGAAAAATTTTCTTCTGGAGTCTAGAAGTTGTCTTTCAGTCTGCTTATATCTCAGCATACCCACAAAAGCAAGGGGAAATGTGTGCAAATAATGTTTACCTCCAAAAGGCTTCCTAGTACCTAAAGTACAACACAGTAGCATGATTCCTGAATAATCTTTTTTCCATGTGCCCTTATTTTAAGCGAGTCAGTTACCCTGAACTTATCTTAATTAAAACATGAAAAGAGGAATTATCCCAGTGTTTCTGCTGTTCGATATTCACTCCATCAGCTATAAAGAAAATTATTATCATCTATGGAGACTTTTAGGTACAAAATGCATAAAAATCTTTTCAATATTCTACTGGAAAAGTAAAACACAATATAAATAGATTTCAGCTTTTATGAAGGTTTCCTTGCTTGACAATTTTTTTTAGTATAAATTAAAAGCAAGCAGTTTGAAGTTTTAATCATTATTTTAAACCTTTCTAGGTATTTTCAAGACATTCAAAGAAATCTCTGTAAGACCTCTGGTGGCCATAAGCAGAACTTTCTTCATAAACCCTAGAAATACTAGCAGCTGTGCAATAGCATACATTGGAGTCTCTACCTAGCAGACCTTGGTGCAGATGGCTGCAGACCTTGTTTAAACTACTTTAAAATAAGTGTATCAGTCACTGTTCCAAGAAAGGTAAATAAGGATTGATTTAATAGCAGCAAATATTAAATAATGCAGAAAACAGAAATATGAGCTATATTTACAAACCTCAGTAGATTCCATGAAGAATTATACTTAATGCAGCTAAATTTCATTATAATACTCTCTGCCCATTTGTCCAACTTCTCCAGAGAGAGCTACTTCAGCTTTACATAATCTTCATGCTTTCAATCCTAAAAAAAAATTCTGGAGGGATGCATTTAAATGAATAAATAAATTAAAATTTATAGAGAGCAATGTTCATAAACATGATGGATCTAAGAAAAATGAATAAGGGATAAATAATTCATGGCATTTCATTTTGTCACACACTGTCAAACTGTGACAATAACAATTTCCTTATTTTTATGCAGGCACAAATCACAACATGGCAAGACTGAAACAAACAAGCAGCCCAAGGAAGACATGGCAATCATTCTGCTGGTGGAAATCATTTTAAATACTGTAACGAATAGCAGATGGATCCATTCAAATAATAACATTTCATTCATTTCTCATTATTTCATCTCTCCCTTTTTTCATTTGTTTTCACTTAGAGTAATAGATTTTACAGCCAGAGGCTGTTGTTAAGGTGGGTTTACCTACTAAATAGCGCAACTCCGGGAGATTCATCCTGTTATTCTAGTAGGCCATTGATGACATCTGCCTTTTCATTATATGATTTCTCCAAGGATATGTGTACATGGGAAGGTGGATATTCATTCTGCTCATTTCCCAAGCTGTTAAATACCAGCCAGCTTTCAGCCTGAAGCTCTATAGCTACATTAACATGACTTTGTATGAAAACTAAAACTGGACTGTACTAGTTAGTGCAAGTTACTCTACACTGCATCCAGCCCAACTTTGTATGAATATGTCATACTGTTCTGTGGCTTTCTACTGAATCAGCTGTCTGCCTTACAGGCTCCAGGATGCAAGTGAAAAGAATATGTTTACATCTATGCAAATAAATTCTTAACTGGATCTCATTCATTGATGGAGACTACAATCAAATGTAAGTCATTAATTCTTTTCATAATTAAAAACATACTTCTTATCTCTAGCCTGAGTGTGTACATTTTCAGGTCCAAGGCAGTGAGCTTCTCTATATGTTTCTCAGTAAATTTTCTTTCAAAAAATCTATTTTTATATATCTATATATATGGTTCCCTTATTTTTCCCTTCAGTGGAGTAAAAATACCATGTTTCTTTAGCATCTTTTATCAGCTATCATTAGCTGAATCCCGACTTTCCTCAGACAGAGATTCCAGCATCCATTGCTCACTACATTTTCCAAAAAATACACCCTCAGGCATTTCTTGTGTGCCTTTCACTTGGAAAAAGCTCAGCACAAACATCTGCACACTTGCCTCATGATAAAGCTGCTCCCTAAATTTGTCCCTTGCCATGCTTCCTACAAAAACCTTAGGCTGCTAATCTTATATCATCTCCCTGTTTCCTACTCTCTCTCATCTATCTGCCTGAGTCTGTTTGCTGTCCCTTATGCCTGACAAATTAACTTCATTTTTTCGGGTCTGTGTTGTCACAGCTAGATTGCTTTGGGTACATTTGTCATCTCATTAAAGGTTAATAGGGACATATATGTATTACACTGCATTAAAGCAGTATATATGTAATCAGTAACTAGAAGGTAGTTTTAAGAGAATAGCACCTTACTTTCCTTGACCACCTAGCCTAACTAAGCATTGATTTTGTCCTGGTTTGAGTGAGAACAGAACTAATTCTATTCAGTGATTTTACTTTTCAGTTCAATTCTTCTAACTAACTGCACTGTCTGAAGTTAGCAGCCTGTTTTCACAGAGAGTGTCTGCTGCTGGCAGTGACAACAGCCCCTGTTTAGAGTTACTACCAAGGGTTGGTGTGCAGACCAAGGCCACTGCTGGATCCCGTGTACCCTGCTGGGGGTGCAGGAAAGTGAAAGGCCGCACCTGCAGGGAGGAGCGGACAGGGCAGGTGACCCCAAACTGACCAGAGAGGGATTCCATCCCATATACATCATATTCAGTATAAAGCGGAGGGATCTGGAGGTTCTCTCTCTGGGGGCTCCTGGGCTCTTCTCCCCTCTTGGACTGCTTTGACAGCTTTGCTTGGCTTGGCTCAGGTCCTCTTTTGGTTCCTTCCTCGGAGCATCCAAGGAGGACTCTGTCCATTTTGCCTTTGATCCAAATCGGTGTGTTCCTGAACCTGGTACCAGAATCCAGCTCCTGAACACAGCTCCTGTCTGCTGCAGGGCCCAGTCTGGGACTCCCCCAGATGCTCCACAGCATCAGTGGTGACAGTGATGTAATTACCATCAGGGGGGTTGGGTTTGATACTGGTTTTGTATATATTTGTTTATATCTCATTTTTATTATTTCCATTTTCATTAAAGCTGTTCTAGTTTCCTTTTCTAATCACTAAGTCTCTCTCCCTTATTCCCTTTCTCTTCCCCTTTGGGGAGGGAGGGGGGTTAACAGAGAGTGTCTGTTATTGGTCTAAGGGGCCGCCCTGACCCTAAACCATGACAATCCTCCTTCCAGCCCTTCTTGTAGATGGGTGTCACATATTTTAACCTTCAGTCAGCTGCAACCTCCCCAGCTCATAAATGATGGAAAGTGGCTTGGTGACCACTTTTGTGAGCTCCCCCAGTACCCTCAGGTAGATCCCATGTGGCCCTATAGACTTGT
Source organism: Ceryle rudis (assembly GCA_033439905.1). Classification (NCBI taxonomy): domain Eukaryota; kingdom Metazoa; phylum Chordata; class Aves; order Coraciiformes; family Cerylidae; genus Ceryle; species Ceryle rudis. Next base: position 3,487 of record JAAGNO010017108.1, read on the forward strand.
GTGTGTCTAAGTTGTGTAGCAGGTCACTGACTATTTCCTTCTGGATTAGGGGGATTTCATTCTGCTTCTCATCCTCTCTTCCAGCTCAGGGGGCTGGGCACTCAGAGCACAACTGGTCTTATTGTTAAACACTAAGGAAAAGAAAACACTCATTACCTCAGCCTTTTCCTCATCCTTGGTCACTAGATTTCCCCCTGTATTCAATAAAGGTTGGACATTCTCTTTAGTCCTCCTTTTGCTGTTAGTGCTCCTCCTTTTGCTGCTATAGAAACACTTTTTATTGTCTTCTATGGCAGTAGCCAGACTAAGTTCTAGTTGGTCTTTGACCTTTCTAATTTTCTCCCTGCATAATCTCATGGAATCTTTTTTGTCTTCCTGAGTGGCCTGTTCCTTCTTCCACAGTCCATAGACTTTCCTGTTATTCCTGAGTTCTAGCAAAGGTCTCTGTTCAGCCAAAACAGTCTTCTTCCCTTCTGTATTGTCAGCACAGCAAGACAGCTCCTGCACCTTAAAGGTTTTCCTTTTGAGGAATGTCCAGCCTTTCTGGGCTCCTTTGCCCTTCAGGACTACCTTCCAAGGCACTCTGCCAACTAGCCTCCCAAACAGGTCAAAGTCTGCTCTCTGCAAGTCCAAGGTGGTGGTTCTACTGAACCCCTCCTTACTGCCCCAGGAATTGAAAACTCTATCATTACATAACTGCTATGCCCAAGATGGACTCCAGCTTCCACATCATCTACAAGTCCTTCTCTTTTTGTGAACAACAGGTCCAGCAGGAAGCCCTCCCTAGTTGGCTTTCTCACCAGCTGTGTCAGGAACTTATCCTCCATACACTCCAGGAACCTCCTGTAGTCTGCTGTATTGTATTTCCAGAAGACATCTTGTAAGTTGAAGTCTGCCACAAGTACAAGTGGTAGGGATTGTGGGACTTCTCCCAGCTGCTTATGGAAGAGTTCATCTATTTCTTGATCCTGGTTGGATGGTCTATAACAGACTCCCACCATGGTATCTGTCTCGTTAGCCTTTTCCCTGATTCCTACCCATAGACACTCAACCCTATCATCACCATCATTATGCTCAAGACAGTTAAAGCACCCCCTAACATCCAGGACCACTTCAGCACTTCACTTCCTGGCCTATCCTTTCTAAAGAGTTTATAGCCATCCAATGCAGCACTCCAGTTGTGCAAATCATCCCACCATATTTCTGTGATGGCAGCTATATCATATTTTTCCTGATGTACAACAACTTCCAGCTCCTCTTGTTTGATGCCCATGCTGTGTGCATTGGTGTAGATCCACTTCAGCTGGGCTATTTATCCTATTACCTTCTTGGGGTGAGAAGGCCTAATGCCTACCTGACCATTCCCAGGTGCTTCCATGATTTCCAGCCCATCAATATCCCTTCTGTCTTTGCTATCACATGGCATTGAATCCCCTACCTCCATGGGGATGGCAGACTTAAGGAACATTGATGTGCTGCCCCAAGGCTTATCTCCAGCAATCCTGGTTTTATCCCTTTCCCCCTTCAAATCTAGTTTAAAGCTCTTTTGACGAGCCCTGCCAACTCCTGCACAAAAATCCTTTCCCCACTTTGAGACTGTCTCCAGCAGGCCTGACGTTGTGTAAACAGACCCATGATCAAAAACTCAAAAGTCCTACCAGTGACACCAGCCTCAGAGCCAGGTATTGATCCAATGTGTCTTATTTCTTCTCTCATAATTCCCTGTAGCTGGAGGGATAGAGGAGAATACTACTTGTTTTCTGATCCCTTGACCAGCCATTCCAAGACTCTGAAGTCTCTCTTGATTACCCTCAGATTTCTTGTTATGAGTCATAACTGCTTACTTGAAAAGTCAGTAATGGACAATAATCTGAGGGCTACACCAGAGAAGGATATTTTCTCACCACATGTTTAACCCAGGCCCCAGGGATGCAGCAGACTTCCCTAAGAAGGTCTGGTCTGCATGTCAAACCTTCTGTTCCCTTCAGCAGGGACTCACCTGTGACAATGACCTGTCTTTTTTTCTTTGTAGTTTTGATGTAGGGTGTAGGCTGACTTAATGTAGACAACATTTTTAAGCTAGATGAACTGCCATCCTTATTATTTTTTTTTGGTTCCAATTGCAGGGCCTCGTATCTGCTATGCAAGGGCACCTGGGAAACTGGGGTGATTGCTGAGGGGAAGCTCCTGCTACACTGGGCAGGAACTTGATGCCATTGCTGCCTCTCCTTCAGGTTACTATGTTGTCAGATGGAAAGTGAAAAGGGAATTCCCTGTGTTACCTGTCTTGTCAGATTGTTGAGCCTGTCTCAGGGAAGGCAGGTTGTGATTCCACTGATCAGTCTCCCTGTTGTTCTTCTGGATACTTCTCAACCTACCCACCTCCTCCCCGAGCTCTGTCACTGACCAGAGGAGCTCCTCTCCCTGGGTGCACCTCCCACAGGTGTGCTCACTGCTGCCACCCTGCACTGGTGGCAATCATGCTCCTGTACTCGGCACTCATGAGACTGCACCTTGAGTACTGTATCCAGTTTTGGGCATCACAGTACAAGAAGGACATTGAGGTGCTGGAGTGGGTCCAGAGAAGGGCAACAAAGCTGGTGAGGGGTCTGGAAAGCATGCCTTATGAGGAGAGGCTGAGGGAACTGGGGTTGTTTAGTCTAGAAAAGAGGAGACTGAGAGGAGACCTTATTGCTCCCTACAACTACCTAAAAGGAGGTTGTAGCAAGGCTGATGTTGGTCTCTTCTCCCAAATTGCTAATGATAAAACGAGAGGAAATGTCCTCAACTTGCATCAAGGGAGGTTTAGATCAGATATTAGGAAGAAATTCTTCACTGAGAGAGTCGTTAGGCACTGGATCAGGCTGCCCAGGGAGGTAGTGGAGTCATCATCCCTGAAGGTGTTTAAAAAATGAGTGGATGTAGCACTTGAGGCTATGGTCTAGTGGATAGGGAGATGTTAGGATGAAGGTTGGACTTGATGATCCTAGAGGTCCTTTCCAACCCTGATGATTCTATGATTCTGTGGTGCAAGGGCTAGGCACAGCCAGCAGCTTGACCCCAGAGTGGCTGCATGTTCCCCCTGGAGCTCTGTCTGGGAACCTGCATCGATCGTGGTGGGTGCAGAGCTTAGAAAGACCATGGCTTTCTGCCGTATGGAAACCCTCACTCCTGGGCAGAGCTTTTAGCACTCTTCCTGCACGCCCTTCCTCACAAACTGCTGCACCATGCTCTGGCTGCTGCCGCGCTCTCTGTTCACCTGCTCTGGTCACTGCACTCCCTGGGGGCTTCTTTTATAGGCATGGTTGCTGCTGCCCTGTCAATGCCTACATCTTGTCAGCCTTTTCTGCTATAGCTGCTGGCTCCTGGCAGGTCTCTCCACATCCCTGGTGTTTCCCTACCAGTGGAAAACCTCAGTAAAACCTCTGCATGCCAAGATGTACCACTGCTGCAGGCTGGGTTGGATCTGGACCAGCTTCCCTCAGCTAAGGCATACGGCCATGCACCCATCTCTCGATTTATCTCAGTTTAGACATGTCTAGGGGCTATGTATTGTAGGTTACTTCTATGATCAGATGAGAGAAACAGGCATCTCCAGACTGAGTTACAGAATCCCAGGAGAATGAATCATTTTTCTGGGGAAGACTTCGATTGACTGTAGAGTTTGAAGAGTGCTTAGTTATGACTAGGCCTGTTTTACAGGATTAATGAATTACATTTCTGCTATAAACTGGAAGTTCATCAGCTGAACTCTGAAAAACTTTACTGGTACAGAATTACATTTAATCTGCTTTAGCAATTCAAAGCAGTTAGCCCTGTGTATCACCCCTAAACAGCTGCAGCAGTTCTGATGTCTGCTGAAATTGTAAATTCTTTTCTTTTTTTCGGCTTAGCATCCTAATATTCCTATTAAATGTGCCCTGCTCAGTGATGCGATTACACAATACTTTGTTTTTTCCAAGTGAAAACCTGTCAGCATTTGCTTGGCGACTTTTAATTGGTACTTTGCAAATCTGACCATAATTGGGAGAGTTTCCAGCATTAGCTTTATCTCAGCAAACATCCACACATATGATTTAGTGAAGCAAAGAGGGGTCCAAAGAATCTGTTTAATTCTCTATATCCCAAGACCACTTGAGGAGCAGAAAACACAATCATGCCCTAGAAGTAACTGTGAATGTCAGTAGTTTTAGTGTGTGACAATGACTAAGACATTTCTGCCTATAAGGTTGGTTCTAATTTACCTGGAATATAAGAATAGAGGTAGGAATCCTACATTTTTAGTCAATTAGAGGGTAGTGGTGAGCCACAATTATACCAAAATCATCATAAAGAGAAATTCTTCACTATACCAGTAACTTTTTCTCTTTTTTTTTCCCCCCCAACTATTCTAGAAATGAGTCAGCAATCAGAGACAAGATTTCATCTAGATTATTGCATACCTTTGTTTTTCAGTATACACCTACATTATCAGCTATAACACAGTCAGGAAAAAGTTTAAGTGACAGACTTGTTTCTCCACACTGCTTAACTGTTAGCTCGCTGTACTGGACCATTTCAGCATGATTTCCATGAAGGTAAGTCCATTCCTGCTCAGGGAACAATTCCATTCAGATTCTGTGTCTATAAGGCAATGTATATAAACCCACAAAAGGTCTACTTGACACATTTCTCTGTAGTTTTACAATATTATCCAAAAGAGTTTTGTACCTTTGAGTACTCCTACATATGCCATACACCCGTGTATAGAAGCCATATTCTCATTTTCATGCTATAAATACTTCTCCCCAGTAGACCGCAATATAATCCTTGCATTATTTTAGGCACACTGAAATTATCCCCACTACCACCACTGTTACCCATGCTAATAATTCTATATTTTAGGGGCACTAGCTAGGCCTGAAGATGCAAAGGGCCAATGCATGCTTGTGGATGTAGCCAGGGAGAAGGGCTGTCCCTGGCACAGCATGAACAAATCAGTTCTACCTGGCATCAGGGCCAGGGGATGTTTCTTGTCCTTCTTTCATTCATCAGAATAGACACATCTTTAAGCTCAACAAAGATTAAATCAGACTAATAGTCCAAGAAAGGGAAATAGAGAGATCAGGGATACGGACTTACTGTTTTACAAGACAAAAACTATGTTAAAACACATTAATTCCAAAAAAGGGAGTTAATAACTATCACCTATAAACATATCTGTGGAGCAAGTACATTCTGGAATGTATTTTAAACACAAGGAGTAGGCTCAAATTTAATGTTATAAAGACTGTTATGAAGTAAAATATTTCACTAAACCATTGTGATATCCTAGGACTGGATTGAGGAGGGCATTGATGTTCCTTATGATGCAGAGAAACTATTGACTAAACTGTGTTCCTCTGACACAGTCAAATAATTTAAAAGTTCACAAGGATAAAATAATTTCCCTGCATAAAAAAACCATCTGTGAAGTACAGTTTACAGTTAATTCTCAGATCATAATTATAATTAAAAAAACTTTTTTTTAATATAATTTTAGATCACTCATGCCATTCTGAGGTGCTGCCTCTTATTTAACTGGCTTAAAAAAGGATGTATTCTATGAATAGAATAAAAAAATCTCTGTCACAAAAGGAAATACAGAACCTATGACTCATCCTAATTAAAACAGAAACTCAGAAACTCATATTCCTCAAATAAATGTGAGAAATCCACATTGCATACCACTACATTGTATTTTAGGATTTTTTAATTTCTTTTGTAAGGACAAATTTAAGATATTACTGATTGACTGCACCCTTACTGTTTTACAGTTCAACTCACTTAAACAATACAAGCTTGAAATTTTCATTTTTACTTTGGTTTGAGGTAGTGGACAGTCCTCACTGTCATTCTGCACAGACACCAGAGCTATAGCATCCTCTGGTCCAGGCAAGTATGCCAGATCCCCACCACAGTCTAGGAGGGAAATCCACAGAAGCACCATAGTCTAAATGCAGCCTCAAAAAATTAGCAACAGGGGAATGTTGTACAAGAACAAAGCCATAATTAAGAGTACTAAGTGAAAACCAACTTTTAAAAGACAAAAAATTAAAACTTTCTTTTAGTCTCAAAGTAGGAAGGAGGAGGAAAATTCAAAGCAGTCTTGTGGAATGAAAATTCTATTAAAGAACTTAATTCTGGTATTTTAATTGAATGAAAAATCTTTGCATTCCCAAAATGCAAATTCCCTGTAATAATTAGGTTGGGATTCATCAAGCCTGATTTTAGTCCTCACCTGAGTCATTTTATGTTCCTTCTGCAGCTGATGGAAGTAGGCAATGCTAGGCAGCTGTTCCTTTGGTTTATTCTAAACATCTACATCAGAATGAGAGCCTAAAATTTTGTTGTTGTTGTATACACACACACGCACACACAGAGACACTGGGGATCCCCCCAGTAAATGAGTTTAGACAACCAGTTCTTCCAGTGTTTGGTCCTGAATCCTCTTGACTCTGGTTGCTTCTTGCACAGAGGTACACATACACACACACACGCATGTCTCCCAGTGCACCCCCAGACCCCATGGTCTCTCCAGCAGTTTACCTGGACTCGTTGTTCCTCCAGCTGTCAGCTCCTCCTGTGGTTGCACCTTTAGAGATCCCCTTCCATATCCCAGCCCACATTACCTGCTCATCTTCTTTTGCACTGGGACCTTTCCTAGCACTCTCACTCACACACTCATATCTGCTCTCATTCCAGTCAGTGGCATATGGACTGTAATTTGCAAAAATAGCTAGAAATGGGGTTTGGTGAGAAGCCAGGATACATTGCACTGATCAGGCATAGAGCTCAGCCGAGCAGGTGCACTGACCAGTCCTTGCTTGCACACCACCAGCTCCTTTATCCATTTATCCTGCTGTTTCCCACTTGTTCCTCCCCAAATCAACTCAATCTCTCTCTTTCTTCATCCTTGGTTCATCCTAAAAGATCCCATACTAAATTCTGTGAAATCCTGGAATGCCCTTCCCCTGCACCCCATACTGAACCCCATCCCCTTGACAGGAGTGACCTCTCAGTCTGTGGGATGATGGACATCCTATCATGTTGGCTTATGGTGACAGGTGTCTTCTGGCCCATGGACTGAAGTTTCCAGGGGAGAGGCCTGTGGGGATTGGTTGGTGTCACTGGGACTCTTTCCTGCCCTTGTGCTGCAGGGTCTTTTGAAGGGTGGATGAGCCTTTGGAGAGCTGGTCACTCCACTGCAATGTTCTGAAAACAGCTGAGTTGGGGTGTTATTTGGGCCCCCCATCTACCATTGTTCCTCAGGACATGTAATTTCTCTCTAAACAATGCAGTTTAATTCAAAATGTCCTAAAATCACCTCTCAACATGTTTCTATGTTAACACTAAAAAACCCCTCAAAACCCAGCAAGAAATAAAGAATATGAATACCTGCATTGAACACATTTTCTAGAAAACAATAAAAATTCTATTTAGTTGAAACATCATCTACTTCTCTGAAGTAACATTCAAATGTTTGTCAGATGGCAAATAATAACTTAAGAGTTTTATTACCTGTATCATTTTCTTTGCAGATAAGCAGCAGGCATCATTCTGTTGTATTACATGGATGTCAAATCTAGGCCCATTTGTCAACTACATGTCTCAGTATATGAAATGTAGACACTATCCAAATACTATTGTGCATATCTGAAAATCATGAACTGAATATCTAGTCATGGTCAACTGCTTTTAAGTGTCTAAAGGTTTCAGTAATTAGGAAAATATATCTCCTTACAAACTTGAAAGCATTGAAAGCTCTACTTGAACTAGACTAATTATTCAAATTGCATAGCAGCATAGCTGCTTCAAAACAAAAGAAACAAAAAAAAAATTCACCAAGAATGTCAGGATATTTCATTTCTTTTAAGATGAAGTGCAGAATTTGAGAAAGACTTAAGGCACAGTCCAGCCCTGCAGGTGTCCATGTTGTTTCCCCCTCTAGAACCCAGCATCTGCCCCAGTCATGCACCTAGGCTCCCCATGGCATCAGGCAGCCCACCGGTGTCTCAGAAAAGGTGAATCTTCCTCTGAGGTGTTCATATATGTAGAATATCACCAGTATGGGTTGCTCTCTAGTACATAGACCATATGTCAGGGATAAATTTATATCAGTTAAATTCTCAGATAAGGTTGCTGGTTTTGGACTTAAGCATTCTGAGAGGTAAGACAGACTTTGATGAAAATTGTGTTCTGATGATGATATACATTTTAAATTGTTAAACCTTAAATTTGTACTGTTCTGTATAGTAGAAACATGCTGCCTATTGACTTTTCTGAGAAGATTTTGATGTTACTTAATAGAAAGCAAAAGGATGAGCTGGTACAACAAGTAGTTCTATCAGTAACAAACTAATGAAAATTAATTTATATCTAGAAAAGGTTGCTTTTATTAACAGCTGGGGTTTTATTAAGCTTTTTCTTCTCTATCTGGCCATGAATCTTCATGAACCTCTTTGAAACTTTTCGGGTTTCAGTATCCTTATCCTTTTACTACTGTTAAGTTACCTCAAAGGCAGAATCAAGTTCAAAACTTCTGAGGAAAGCAGGTACACAAAAGTATGATTTTGCAGGCTATTTCTTCCCACAAAGTACAGCTAAAAATTAAATATGGGACATGTAAACAATGTGGCATTGTAAAGAGCAAGGATAAACATACACCTGCATTCTCCTCCAAATAATACAAAACCAGGAGGTGTTCAGAGACACAGTACACCTGACGCTGAGCATCTATAATTTCTAACAAACCCAATCCTGAAAAAGGTTCTGGTACACATGACCATTTGTTTCCAAATATCTGTGGCATTCAAAAATCTATAAAACTTTTGCTGTATTTTATGGCATTTAATTCCTTTTTCAAAAAAATAAATATATTTTGTTTTTTTCATTCACAACAAATATTGAATAAAACAGCTTTGAAATAGTTGAGAGTGTATTTTTTCTCTTATTTCTAACTCAAGCATATAGACTTACAAGCTTAAGCAGCTCTGAGGAAAAAAAAAAAAAAGGAAGAAGAACACTGCAACACACAACTTTGAAGACTCCTGCTCTGTGTATCTCTGCTCCCTACCTATATGATGAAAATTACATAAACCTTTTACTTTTCTGAGATGTGTCTAAAACACATAATGAAAGCTGCCTCCACCTCTTATATTCAACCCGTATCAATAATGCTGAATACTTGCAACTCAGGATATAGCTTATTATTGTCTCTGTTATGGTTTAATTTTTGTTTAGGATGAGTAAAAAGTAAGAAAATAAGAGGATAGGAGCCACGTTGTTGATAACAATAAAAATGAATCATCATTCTTTGCTCTAGAATTTTAGAAGAATAACAAATAACAAGATAAAAAATCATAGGTATGATTTATTTATTCAGCTGATTCAGTTATTTTATATTAACTCACTTTTCGTCAATAATACCAAAACTTTTAAGTGTATTTCTTGTTTTATAAACAGGGTCTGTTGCTAGAAAGAATCAAAGGACATGTTATCAAGTGATATAATATGAAATATAGTATGTAATAGCATTCATTTGTTAATTTAGCTTCATAGACTAATTTTGTATAGATTTACCATGCTGTGAGGTTAAAGATACAATATGCTTTTAAGAACAAGTGTAATTATTTTTACTTATTTTTTTGGTAGAAGATTTGTGCTGAGTGCTTTCATTTAATGTTATGGTGAACACCACAATCAGTTTCCCACAGAACATGCAGTTATGAGGCTGTGGCTACACCACAGAGTTCTGCTGAGATGCCTGTACTACTTAACAGCTTGCCAGCTCCTTCCGTAGCACTCTGCTGGCATCACGCTGCAGAATATCAGATAGAGGTTCAGCCCCACCAGAACCAACTGTACCACTGGCATGGGGCCTGCCATCCCTGCACACCTGTGGGGTGTTTACCCACAGAACCAACCTCATCAGAACGCACCACATTTCCCTCTCTGATGGCAGTATGCTGACAGCAAAAGCAGTCCTAAGAAACTTTCTTAATATTCACAAAACTCCCAGAGATGCTGAATTGGGTCTTGGTTTTGGTTTTCTTGAGGTTTTATTAGTGTAAGTGTAAATTATAAAATACTGCTAAGATTTTATTATGGCTTTTGTTCGTCGGCTTTCATAGATGTAAGATTTTCTCTGAAGATATAGTTGGTGATTCTGTTGACTCCTGAAAATGTAAGATTTGTCCCTCTGTTTAAAACTAGACCCCTTTATTTTCATTGCTAACCATTACAGTCTGAGAGACTTTTTGTCTAATAATAAATCCAAAGTTTTAATCAGCTTGATATTTGTTTATGTTGTAAGTCAGATTGTGGTGTGGGTTTTTTTTATTTCTTAATTTGTAACCCTCTGATATGTGTAGTAGAAACATCTGGCATTTAAAAATTAAAGAAAATGTCTAGGTGTGTTGTACTCATTCCAGCTCGCAACTAAGCACTACACAACTCCCCAGCAGGAAAGGGGAGAGAATGGGAAAAATAGAAACAATAAAACTCAGGGGTCAAGACAAAAATCCCCACTCTACTTTCTCCAGTCTACAAATGGTATAGGAGTTATAAGTGAGGGTAAAGAAGACATTGTCAGGACAGCCCTCTGCATGGAATATGATGGGTGTGGTAGCATGTCCTTAGAATCATAAGCAGTTGGTCCAAGCTACTGGGGAGTTCTCTTCTAATTTCTGTTTATCCTTAGGACCTCAGGGATCAAAGATCACTAACTAAATAGAATACAGTCACAGTAAAACCAATCTAAAGTTTTCCAAGCATTTATCATCCAAAAATGTCATTTCATAAGCATCAACATTTCTGAAATTGTATGTCAATTTTGACAAAATTGGGTCTGAAAACATAGCTGATATAATAAAACATTTGGACAATTTTGGAAAACAACATTTAGATTTTTCACCTATAAGTTTGAAATCTCTTTCTCTTTCAAAACTTATTTTATTGCCTAGCATGAATGACATTATTACCAAACTGGCACAGACTACTTTGATTTATGAAATGACTTTCTGACACTGACATTGACTCAAGTCTGTTTCTCTAACTCCCACCCACTCAATAATTCCATAAGTTTTGTTCTTGGTTATTGCTATTGTTATAACTACATTAAGACACACTATGGGAAAGAAATTCTGAGTTTCAAAAAAGCTTAAAAACAAATCAACTTATTGCTTTCTTCTGGACAGGGCTTTCCTAGATGTTTGTTTACATTACGTTATAGAACTACTACACTGCCTCTATATCATTCAGCAAAGTGTCCTCTGGCTGTTACTGTCATCATCCTTTTCAGTCACCAGAACAGTCTAAAAGAAATATTGAGTAACTAATTCCAAGACTTCTAAAGAGTTGAATAAAGCTTTGCCTTTACCTTTTCTTCTTGTGTCTAGGAAGTGTACTATGTACAGACATAGCACAGTGGCTGGGATGTTTAATTGGGAGAAAAATATATATACAAGAAAAACAGTCGTGACTAGACCTAAATATAAACTTTCTTTTCTAGTCTTTGACCCTTTCAGACCAAAGCAGATTTCTGAACCTGGGCAGCATGGAACATCTTTATTGAAATCATTATACTAGCATTAACAAATGTGAACAGATAAAAGATAGATACATGGATAGATTGATAGACATGACAGACAGACAGGACAGGTACATATCCGTCCATATATATACATTACCACTTCAAATCCGCTCACCACTTCCCCTGCATACACACACATTCTAGGAGGGAGATGGTTTTGAAGCAGTGAAGCATTCAGACTCTTACAGTTTTTCCCTTTGCACCTCAATCAGAACTGTGATTTCTCACAGAAGACTTGAACTGTAAGATGTTGAAAAAAAATGAAGAAACAGAAAAGTGAAGCCATTTACCCATTTTCCTTCAAAATCTAACCCCAAAATATGAACTAGAAAAAAGAGATGAGCTTAGACATTTTTCACCAAGTTTGTTTGCTTTTCATGGAAGAAGAGCAAAATCCCAGCATCGAATTCTGATCACTAAGCTGTAGAACAAGGAATACTATTCTTTTTTTAATTTAAAGGAAATAAATACTGCTTTTGCTGAGACATTAGAGAAGCTCTCCCACACTTCCTACTTAAATAACATTTTAGAGGAAAAGATTGCTTTTGATACTTTTCCCAGAGGTTTTGGTGGATTAAAATCTGAGTTTTCTTTTTTTCTTGGAATTGCAGTATTTTTGTAACCTGCACATTTCTGGTTTCACACTAAGATGGAAACTTCTAATTTTCCCATGAGAAAATAAAATCTGCTGATAGTATTTCTCTCTCAAGGAGAATCAGAGCATAGAAATCTCATCAGGAAACTCCCCTGGAGTTTCCTAACTAACTTCATAGAGTTCTTTGGATAAAGCTTCACATGAAACATTTGAAAAAGAATCTGCTTTTAAAAACCAAAATATCTCTCTCTCATTCACTCTCTCTCTCTCTTTTTTTCTTTTAATAATTTCGTTAAAATTGAAAGCTTTTACAGTTTTCCAGTCATAAGGCTCCCTGCTTTGCCCACAACCAACAACACTGAAGAGCACTATCAGGAAGTATCACCCAGGAACATGTCCCTTACAAGTACTGTGGATTTGCTACCACAGCTGTGGAGGTGAGACATATAGCTGCATTAGCAGAATTAGGATTAAGTCTTTTGTAAAAGCCATTAAAAACTACTTATATATGATAAAAGAAATGGAGAATGGTTAACAAACATTTTATGTGACTCAGAGCCCCTGTTAGGCCAAAAAATCAGTGAATCATCAGGTTTTAAGCTAATTTATAAAATTTTATGATAAGTATATGCAAAACCAGTGCTTTGAGGATCAGGTCATAGATTCCCTACAACATACATCACGGGTATAATTAATAATTATTTAAGGAATAATTAATGTGAAATACAGACACTGGAAAAAAACCACAATATTTACCATTTTCTGTTGCACATTTGCCGATGTGAATATACCAAGGCTGGCTCTTCCCTCATGCTCTGTACAAAATGTTCCTGCCTTTTTCAGTGGCATTGGTTCCTCACACACATGCAGGGGTGCCGCTCTGTTGGTACCTCAGATGACTGTGAAGAAGACATAGTTCTCTCCCATCAGTGAAAACAGAACCCCAGTAATGGCAGCACTGGGGATGCTCTGGCCTTATTAGCAGTGGTTAGTCTTCTTCTGCTACACAAACAAAACGAAAACCAGCCCTTTACCAGGGAACAAAAAAAGCAGAGTCAGATTCTCTGGAGAAGGGACCACTTCTATTGTGTGTTGGTCTGAAGGAAATGTTGTGTATTTTAATATGCACGAGACTACTTGAATGGGGCAGAGATCTGGATTTGGGCCTGAGGCTACTAATGCAACAATGTCAGTAAAGAGAAAATCACTACAATAATTGTGATTAATACTTTCTTTCAATACAATAGTCTCTTTCATCATGTTTAGCAATGTGGGGTTTTTTAATTTAAACAAAACACATTGCCAACAAGCTAAATGTGTCAAATTGAACAGTTTAGTCTTCGCAGTATATATAACCTCAGGTGTATTTTTGCATCTGTTGTATATTCAGAGGGTGAGGGAATGTTGTGCTTTTTACAAACATCCTTCCGTAACTTTAAGCCGACAAGCAACTAAACTGACACACAATTGCAGTAACACAGTGCTGGAAGTTTCTGGTAACTTTATCACTAGGTGGGGAAGAAGTCTTCCATAATGTTGTCTGAGATTATCTCTTTAAATCCTTGAGAGAATGAGATCTGATGACACTTTATCAATGGGATTAAGCCTTGTGTGTGTCCCCTTCCCCCTTGGGTGATTTCTTATAATAAGTACATTTCAAAGTTATTCCCATTACTGACAGGCCATGTCACCTGGTGGTTTTCACATCTCTAGTATCGTTGACATTCACAATCCGAAACCTGTAATGCTGCTTTATGCTACACAGCTCATGTTCTGCACCAGCTCCTGAGGCCCAAAAAGCAACACTCTGGTCCACTGAACTAAGAAAAAGTTCTGGATGCTTGTTTAGATGTAAACTAAGTTGTGACTAATGAAAGACCTGAAGTTTAATTAGCTAGATCTATCTAGTACTACGGTTTCCAATAATTGCCAAAGGCAGAATAATCCCCAGACTTTCATAGTACTTAATTTAAATAAGTGAGACCTATCACTTTTTCTGCACAACCTCACAGGTGCTGCTATCACTAAATCCAGGGTCAGAAGGGTGGTATTCAGAGAGAAAAAGTGAAAATATTACTTAATGAAACATTAACAGTTTTAATTGGAAATGGACAAAAATATTTTTCTTGCAATACTCCTTGATGAGTAACTGAACTTTTCAATAAAATGTAAAACTGTATCCAAATCCAAGTTCCCTGTCATGTGTATATGTAGACCTGTACATATGTATATGCATATGCACACATTAAAAAAAATGAAACAACACAGTTCCAAAGCAAACAAGGCATATGCTTATTTAATGAGACTTTTGTTGCTAAGAACAACATGGTAAAAAAAAAAAAGTAAAATCAATCCTTAAACTTTTGTTTCTTCAATGACATTATTGTAGAAAAGCATGTATCTAAAACATATATAAAAAGTTGATTCCTACTTATGTTAATAACCACAAAAATTTCTTACTGATCACTCAAAGTTTCCCAAAATCAGAGAGAGGAAGATGAGAACTGGTTTTCATAGGAAAGTTTTCAAGGACTCCATCTGCAATCTGATCAATGGTCTTGCAAATAAATTGCATCAATGTAGTGCCTGGCAAGGGCAACATTCAGCTCTAAATTCTTAGACAGTTTTGTGTCTGAGTGCTTCTGTCTGTGATCTGGAGATCTGTTGTCCCACCATAACCAAATGAGGTCTCCACAAAATGTTCAATGGACTTCAGAGAGTGATACTAAAGTATTTGATTCAGAACAGTATTAAAAGACACGTAGTGTCATTTGAAATACCCTCCAGTATCTCCCTGGTCCTCAGATGCCATTCCAGCAAGACACAGAGCTCCTCTGGGTCCTGAGTCACATTGGCAAATGTCCTAGATGTTCTAGAGTGCCCCAGATGAAAGGAGTGAGGGAATTGCCTGGGGGCCAGTGATGGGAGCCAAGATACCAAGCTCACATGCTGATGTAAAGTGTACCTGTATATAGTTAGGAGTTTAATACCATCCACATTCTGCTTCCTTATGTCACATCAATGCAGCTGCATTTAAAAAAAGAGTGCTCTCTCATGAGCCATTCTGTATGCCTTCCATTTCAATAGTTAGGTTTATTTCTTGATCTCAGGATACTAATTTACTTTTCTGTAAAGAAAAAATATATTTCCCTAAGTCCCTGATAGACAATTTTTATAACACTTTTTTTGATTTTTTTTCCCAAACTGTGATTTTTTATTGTGAAAGATCACAGAGTATGCAACTAGATTAAGATGATCATTTTCAGTAATTTTCCCAATTTACCACTTGGCTACTATTGAAAAACTAAGTTTCTGTCAGGCCAGCTGGCTTTGGGTTCTTATAGAAAAGATGTTTTTCCATTGACCAGTTTTGAAGTAAAGTCTAAGACTCCTTTGACAATGGAGCTCCTGGATTTATATGAAAATTCTACTTTTCCTCTTTTAAGACAAGAGATCTTTATAGAATGAGAGGTTAATGGCAGGAACAAATGCAAAGCACAGAGTGCCTTCAGACGAGGAATGCCTAAAGGCTCTAAATCTAGAAAACATACTCTTTTTAGCTTTCTGAGTTCTTAAGACAGATATTTTCTGCAGGTGTTCAAATAGCTATAGGAATATATCTAAAGGCTTTAGTTCTACTAGCATGTGAAAGATCTACAGTAATGCATATGAGATGTTGGAAGTTTGAAAAAAAGGTGCAAATAAATACCAGTGGAGAGGGAAATCACCTGATAGTCCGATAACTGGCAAGTACAGATTCTCATATGATCCAAGTGATTTCTTAAACATTAGAATTACATGTCATCTGACAAAAAAATAACAAACAGAAAAAATACAATAATTTATATTATTACAGTAGTTTAGATTACACTACTTGTATTCCTGTCATAGTGGTAATACATCATTTTGTATTTTTCAAGTATTGTATTAATGTATAGAGCCTATGTATCCTCATTGAATGAAGGACTAAGAATGTCTTCATCCAATAAGGAGGATTCCTTATGTAACAAAACCTAATTATATGTAACACATGAAAACATGTGAAAATTAAATATAATCCTCTATTTTTGTTAGTTTGTCTATACCATAAGGGTCAACAATTTTAATAAAGAGCACATGGGAGACCAGAGGGATATAAGAAATCATATCTGGAAGAGAAAAATCAGTGTTTAATTTATCTGTCACTAGAGGTAATGCAAGCATGTCAGGAAGCACGGTGCATACTGTGTACTTTATGCTGTGCTCTATTGTAGCATTGTTCAATATGTTTCCCTGCAATTCAACCTCAATTCAATCAATCTTGATTTGTAGAAAGAAAAAATCCATAGAGAAATGACCTAATTGGTTTCTCAATATCTCATTTCAAAATATTTTTTTTCATTTAGTGGTTTCTTGGAATTGAACTTTGTTAATCTCAAATGCTTGCTATGTTAAAAAACCAAAACCTCCAAAATTATGAAGTTATTTTTCTAAAACCATGAAGCTTAAAAATATTTATTGGCTTTTCTTCCCTTTTTCTTCCTCTCACTGACCAGATAGATATTCTGCAGATGTTCACACTGTCTATTTTGTGGGTTTTTTTTCAGAAACAGGAAGGTTAGCAGATTACCTGTTCATTTTCTTTAACATGAGGTTCTCTAGTAATCAGCTGATTCCAACAGCTGTAAAAATAATAATTATTTTATGTCCTAAATGACTTGTCATAATAAAATCTTTAGAAGAGACAGCAGTGAATGTATTTTTCAGAGTTTTTAACTGAAGTACTCACCCAGGGTTAGGGGATACTTGCCTGAGAAAACAGTCAAAATTTAATCTCGCTACACAAATAACAGGACCAGATGATTTGATCACTGCTTAACGTGATCTTCTGTTAATTTGATTAGAGCATTAAAGACCAATATGCTTTCAGCTTAAAATAATTCAAGAAATGTTTGGTTTTAGCAGTACATCAGGACAAGGTTATAAGAATTAAGGAAACCACATTTGCAGGAAGTAATAAATTTAGTAAGTAGGCTATTTTGGGAAGAATTATTAAACTCCATCATGGTGAAAGGACATTGGGAAATCTGAGATATCTCTAATGTGTACAAGGCTACACAGTTCCCATCAAAGAAATCTGAGTAATTTTACTGTGCAGATGGTAAAAGTATCAAGTGTGTCAACTTTGCCATGTTTCTGCAGTGAAGAAAAGGGGAATGGAAAACTAGTATTCTCATGAGAAAGATAAAGAGCAAGATCCAGACTATAAGCACTCTGCATTCACGTCCATAGGAAGTAGTCTAGGCAGTATTACAGACTGCAGTAAGAATACAGTGTCTCACATTTCAGTTGTTCTGCCCACTTTCCACTACCCTGAGTATGTTCATCTTCACTGTTGTGTATTGGGATGTCCTCTGAAAACTCCTTTCTTGGACAAAAGAGCTTTCCCATCCTCAGATTCAACAGAATAGCTGATATGTGAAGAAACTTCTGGAAGTCATATATTCCAAATCTCTGCTCGAAGCAGGGTCATCTAGGGCCTTTTCTACTCCAAGGGCTTATTGCTATGTTACAGTCAATTTGGTGTCAAGCTGGACATCCTGGTCCTCTTCTCCAGTCTGCCTCCTAGCCAGTCAGCCCCCAGGCTATACTTAAACTGGAATTATTGCTCCACAGAGGCAGGTACTGGCATTTCCCTTTGTTAAGCTTCATGAGGTTCTTGTTGGTCCATTACTCCAGTCTGTTGAGGATTCTCTGAATGGCAACACATCCATCTCATGTATCAACTACTTTTCCCGGTTTCGTATCATCTATGAATTTGCTGAAGGTACACTCTGTCCCATCATCCAGGACATTCACAAAGATGTTAAAAAGTATTGGTCCCAGTATCATCCCCAGGCATACATCATTAATGACTGGTATCCAGCTGGAATTTGTGTCACTGATCACAATCTTTTGAGCCCAGTTGTTTAGACAGTTTTGTAATCCATCTCACTGTCCTCCCATAGTCCACACTTCATCAGCTTGTTTATGACAGTGTTATGGAAAACAGTGTTGAAAGCCTTGCCTAAGCCAAGATAAACGGCATCTACTGGTCTTTCTTCATCCATCTCACAAGTCATGTCATCAGAGAAAGTTATTGGGGTGGTCAGACATAACCTTTCCTTTGATAATTAAATTTAGGACAAGAAAGTCTGTTTGGTACAAGATTGCCACCTGTCAGATTGATTCAGGGAAAAAGAATGATTCTAATCACTTTAGATCACTTACTGAGTATTGCTAGGGAGTGCAAATTTCATGGGTTTTGAGGGGTGTTGTGTGGACTGCACTAAACTAGTTTTCCATCCTTAGTTGTAATCTGCAAATGCTTGTGCTTGAGAGTTTATTACTACCTAGAACTGAGATGTCCATAAGACACTAAAGGAGTTGTTCTGCTGTCAGCATAACCAAAGCAGGATGGCCAAAGCAGCTTTTAGCAGGACTACAGAAGAGAGAAAACAATTCAGGGGGAAACTGGGAGTGTTGAATGATGGAAATCATGGTGTAAATGTGTTACAGGACTAGGCAACTTCCTTCTATCTGCATTATGAGAGTTACAATTTTCAGAACTGATAATTTAAATGCTTGAAAATGCCATGTTTTTTGGTAGAAAAAAAAGACATAGAAATTCTTGCTGTGTCTATCATTATGAATATAATTGAAATCTTTTATTCTGAAAATTCTACTTTAATTTTTCAAAATTGATAAAATATACATTTATTTGATATTAATAAACCTTTATAAGGGGATTTCCTACACACATATTTTTTGAATGCAACTCAATATACACTATGAAA